>OX384541.1:13172725-13231725 GCA_947538895.1 Neoitamus cyanurus
ACATTGCTTCTAGTGCTAAGCTCCGTGTTCGAGTTGAAATCTAACGCTTGCATTAAATTGTATGAAGGAAAGAAGAAAACCAACAATTTCTGCTATATATAATTAATATAGTTCAAAGTTACGATGACGAACTTAATTTTTATGAAAAAAAGGAAAACATATTTGAAAACTCTAAACAAATGATAGATTTTCTTCTGATAGTCGTTTGTTAGCTTTGAAAATTTACCTTGGACAGCCGTCTAGTGTCGTGTCGTGTCGTGTCGAAACTAATATTCCTCATATAACATATAAAGAGAATAAAACGTGTAAAAGAGTCTCCGGCTAATTTCAAAACAATTTGTTTGCATTGAAATCCATCGGATACATGCTATGCGTAAGTTGACTGGAAAACTGACAGACTCATATGTAGGGGTGGTTATTACCTTAGTCGCAGGGGCCACAATCAAGTGTGCCAAAAACGAACAATGAGAAGCATGGTTCGAGTCATCACTTCTTCGAATTAAAATATTTGAATATGAAGCAAAATATTTGAATATGAAAGGGTCCAACTTAATTTCTTATTGTGTATTTATTCTAGAAAAATAGTTTCTCATACCAACAAGCGAATGAAGTCTTAATGGCAATATGCCTATGTACAACATATTCCCATTACCACTAGCAATTTTGTGAAAAACTGGTTACTCAGTGTTTACAATTTCTCTTTGTACCTTCCATCGTCGTGCTTCCTTTCCATTATTCAAATTTATCGCTTGCGCATAAGTGTTTGCATAAACAGTTATTTTAATAATAGGCAGTACTTCTGTTAGTCGTTTGGATGTACGAATGTTCCTAAAGCAATAGGAATATCGAAAATGCAAGTAAAAGTAAATGTCTGTAATTATCAAAATTAAAATATTTAGGGTAAACTTTCACATAGTTTCGTAGTCATCCAAAGTAAATCATATCAACTACAAAATTATTATCGGAACTATACGGACGATAGACTTTGGGTCGTATGCGAAAAGCATTATCTCAGTCTCAAATCTAATTAGTTATAGCTTTCGCTCTGTTTCGTATGCAATATAAAATGAGACAAATCCTAAAGATTATGATTTGTCTCAGTTTTTTGGACATGTCACATTTTCACTTTTTTCGTATGAGAAAAATACAACTACTTACGTCTGAGTTCCCTTGTTCAAAATATGTTTTTTCCTTCTATAGGTAAAATCAAGGAAACTTTCTTCAGTTAATTAAATATTTTGTAAAAGGAAAATTTAAGTCTATTATATGTTATCCTTAAGTACCCTACCAATATAAAAACAAGTAGGTAAAATTTATTATGTTTTTGTATTTCTTTCAACTCCAAATTAATTAATGCAGCTACATTAATCACTTTTTCTAGATATTATACATAGCTAGCTAGGCGAGACTCATTATATTTACTATTTCAACCGGGGTGTCGAATGGGTCCCGTTTGCTTCATCTGTAATATTAAAGTTTAAATAAAATTCTTAGTTGGTTGCTACCTGCTTGAAATATTAAAATGGCCTTCTTTTTTATAGTCTGTTTTATTTTTATTTCTTTAATAATAAATTTTTTTATTCACAACTTTTTACTTCCAAATAATATGTGGAGTTGGTAAATGATGTCGCGACATGATTCAAACAGCCAATTCGTACGCATAACTAGTAATTTTGAGTAATACTACGATAATAGTATTGTATCACGTACAGAAAGTATCTTCATTATCCTATGGTAATGACGTCACATAGCTCTTCGTATTTTGCTCTTCAAACCCTTTCATTTAATACCCATGTCATGAGGGATGCTAAGAAAAGTGTAATCCGCCATCTTGGAACGTAAACCATATTGAATTTAGAATGACGTCACATAGATTCTCGTATTTCACGCGTCAAACCTTTTCATTTGGTGTCTTTCTTAAAGGGGTTGTGAAGAAAGAGGTAATTCGCAATCTTGGGAAGTCCGCCACATTGGATTAGAATAACTTTACATAGTCTACGAGTCAAGACATTTCATTTGATACCCATGTCAAGGGAGTTGTGAAGAATAAGATAATCGGTTATCATGGGCCGTTCGTTTAGGTTTAAAATGACTTCACATAGTCTATCATATTCTATTTGTCAAACCCTTTCATTTGATACCCATATCAAAGGGAGTTATGAAGGATAAAAAAAAACAAAATGACGGCGGCCCTATTTATTTTTCTCGAAAATTATATATCCTATAGCACTCCCACGAATAAGGCGAATCTAACGACACCTCATTTATGAAAATCCGCCGTTTAGGCTACAGGATGCCCCAAAGACGTGGACATACATGCATACATACAAACACCCGAAAAACATTAGGCTCCTTCTGGGGCAGTCGTGTAAAGTATGTATAAGATAGAACAAACAATACAATTTTTTAGAACGGGCTTTTACAGAAAATAACTTTAAACGACATGACATATCGAAGTAATATTTTCAAACAAATGAACATTAATCTCTCAGAAGAATGGAGTATTAAAACTAAGTAACTCACCTGACAATGAATAATCGTTGTGTCTGCTCTCAGAATCACGTATTAAAAATGCCCCGTGCTCGTTCTCAGGCAAAAGCAATTTTTTCTCTGCTTCAATGCGCTTAATTTTACGGAAGTACCATCTGAAAAGAAAGAAAGTAACCATCGTTAATTGGATTCCAATTTTCAATAAGAAAAGAAACAGGTATATGAGACTGTCACTAAATGAACTCTAACCCTATAAAATGCAAGGTTAATTTCCGTTGAAGCATTAAGGCTTTGATTATCCCCGTAATTACCGCGCAATACTTCTCATCTAAATAACAAATACTGCACAGTTTGGTGTGAGTACAATCGGCTAGAAAACGAAATACAAAAAGTGAGATCTGCAATTATAATTATTTGTTACTGTTTGGAAATATGGTTCTTGCAAAAATTAAAGAAATTAAATTGCGCGTTGCATATTGAATGAATAGTTCCCTCAGTAAGAACGGACAAATGCAAACGTTCATTTTATAGTCTAGAAGAGCAGCTGAACAAATATTGTGTTTCACGTGCTTCAGGTGTTTGTCAAGAATGCAAAAGGGTAAGTTTGTTGCGTCAGGCAATGTCTGAGATTGATTGCTTGATCGGCTGTTTTTCCCCTCAATTGGATGTGGTCTGTTAACCGTCACGCCATGTCGACTACGCCATATATCTCCCTAGTGACATAATGCGTTACAGCAAGTCAGGTTGATGGCCTATTACCGAAATTACTACGTGAGGTTATGAGTACCCGTTACTATGGCTTCTTTTATGCTCTTTTTATTGCACCCGGCGAAGTTCTCTGAAAACTTCCGCGAAAGCACAGTCGTACTTTCAGTCTTTGCACAAGAGTGGGAGGATAATACTTGAGACAAACAAAAATTGAACTCGAGCTTTTTGTCTACGAAAAACGACGTACAGGAATTTAAAGACTTTTAATGGCGTTCTTAATACGTACATATGTAATTTGGGTCAAGTGCTGATGGAATTTCATTATATCACACACCAAAGAATTGATATGGACTTGGCAACCAAAAAGAGAAAGAATATGTTTTCAGGGGGTTACATCTTAACCTATTTACCTCATTATGTTCTTAGTGGGATTGGCGGATTTTACAATACATATTTGCCTATCTAAGTAACAGAAACGACTGCGTAGCGCATATGTTTAGAGATCGACAAGTAACACTTGAAATGAAGTTCACAGAACATGGGCATCCGTATATTACACGAGACCATGTCCGGATCCTCCGTGATCACGTGACACACGTGGGAACACGTGAACATTCATTTTTATTTTAATGAAATAAACAACAATTTTGGAATTAGAAATATATGCTATATTAATATTATTACAAAACTGCCATGCATAGCAAACATTTGTGATGATTTGGGTGGACGTACATACTACGACTATATATGCTCTATGCTGGTGTAACCAAATGATCTGGATAAAATTCAGAGCCACAAGATCTGCCGTTAACTGAGAAGCCAGATCGGTACGGATGGACGCGAAAAATTCATAATTAGGTATCAAACATGCACTTATGTTAACATACGTAGAGTAAGTACAAAATAAATGTGTAACTTCGATCAAAAAAACAATATTCAAATTTAAATGCAACGAAGATTTTTCTTGTGAAGAATTATCTTCCCTAATAAGGTTCACTTCAAAGCTTTTTGCAGCCTAGTTGCCTTCTGCGTAATCTGTTTTATGGCGACAAAGTGAACGTGATCGATTTTTTATTTTCCCATCTACTGGAGGACTATAGGTTTGATCCTGGAAAAGACAGGGGCACTTTTTTCTCCATAAACATTTTGTTCCAGGTTTTACGAGATTTATTTAATTTTTATCTTTTGATCTGATTAACGCAGCAACGTCAAACTCACGCCAAACAACTATTATCTTAATGTGCTTTCCAAAAATAGCACCAATGTTGATCTACCTCTAGCACTGCAGGTAGAAAGATAAACAAATTTATACGTCGAAAGGCTTTTGTGTAATTTTAAAAAAGTTCTGTCTAAAATATTTCTTGTCTGTTTTTACGGTCCAAATATTGATATTTATAAAATATTATTTTACGACAATATTAGGTGTTAATTCTAAGATGGTATTCTTAGTCTGTACTTTTTGACATAGCGCAAATTTTCGCTTGAAACATTTCCCCATCTTTTATTTCGGAGAGTAGATGGCAGATAAAATTACAAGTATAAGAGCCATAAAGGAACACGTACATATCACACAAAAAAACCTAGTAATGTTCCTAACATTTTGTTTTCGAAATAATAGCAAAATTATAGGGTAATCTACAAGGTCCTAATACAGGGTGTTTGGGAGATGGGTGCAAAGCTTTCAGGCGAATTTGAGCCATGGTTGTCTTAGACGAAGTCTAATTTTTTTTACTTAATTTTATGGGTTTTGGCAAGAACAACCCAAAATTTTACAATTAATTGCTAATAATGGCCAGTTTGTATGATAATTGAATTCATTTTTATTTTATTTAATTAAAGCAATGTGTAAGCAATCTAACAAAACATGTTCTAAGCATCTGTGTTACCAGGCATTCTTTTACAGACAATTGAAGTTGAATTGAGGGAGAAAATTTAAATTTTTAAGCATACTAATAAAACAACAGATTAGATTGCATAAACCAGAAACCATACAAATCAGGTAAAAAAAAAAGTCAGTCTTCGTCTAAGACAACCATGGCTCAAATGGTTCTAAATGGTCTATGCCAGCTTCGCCTGAAAGCCTGTATTTCAACACAGGTTACCTTTATACCAAGAGGCACAGAACCCTCGGCGCATAAGTTCGAGTCTGTTTTTATAACAGGACAAATATTACATTACCTATTATACAGGTATAGCACACATTAATGATTGCCAATACTTCCTGCTGCTGGGATAACTGTTATTAATATAAATTATATTTTAATAAACTAAAAACTTATTTGCATCACCTTCCTAATAGCAAGCAGAAGTGCTTTCACAAAAATGTCTACTATTTTGATTGGCTTTTAATTGAGAATTCTTAAGTAATGTCAGCTTTCTATTCTCGAGAAAACACCGTACACACATAATCCGCCCGGCGCTAGCTGTCACCGGTTATTAATCCGAAAGAGCCTACATACAGCCGCACGATACTATCTCCCATTATCAGACTATTAGTAACGCAAGTAATACCCAGATCAAATTATTATTATGGAAATCGCCTTTAGATGTTACCTGGCCGATCGCATGTCTGCATAGACCTATGCTTGGAGTAATCTAAGCGAACACGATGAGCAGACAGGCATTTATTACGATCACCAGCTTCCATTGCTTGGCACTGAGCTGATCGAGCGTGCCGCAGAAATATATGCCACAACATAGCATCGTTTATGTTGCTGTGATAAATAAAATTCACAAAAAAGAGAAATTAATGATAAATGCCTCACTGGTCTGGTCACTGTGATGTCCGCTCCTCCAACATAATTCATACATGTTATGTGGGTCTTTCACGTGATGCTAATACCCCCGGGCTGTTGCTATAGTTAACTTGATCTGCAGTCTTGGCGCCGTTTGGCATACCGCGATACGTCGCCGAAGTTGACGTCGCTGCATTTCTGAATTAATTATGAAGATGCTATGTTTTATCAAATAACGCGAGAGTATCTTTTATCGAGTTTTCGGCTTTTCAGATTTATCAATGACATTCATAAGCTCCGCCTCCTCCTCCGTTTACGGGGCTCTAGGACTGTCGGAATATTCCACTAATTTAAATTTACACAATGATCGCCTCCGAATCCGCATTGTTAAACTACTGAACTATATTCGGGCCGAGATGTGTGCGTCACAAGTGGCAATTCTTGCAGGTTGCTGATGCACATTGCCATAACGATGCAAGCTGATCATACCGGAGAAATCACTCACTCGAATGCTACTAAGGGTAATGACACACAGCCAGCCACTGAAGAAACATGGATACACGCTGATGGAGTGCACTAATTGGTAATTTAAGCGATGTAACAAAAATAGATTTTCAAAACGTTTGCACCTTTGGACAACTTAACCACTCCTCGGCTTTTCCCATAAATGGACAGGCGATATGCACTCGAAACAAAATAAATCTGAGCCTCAGCGGCCAGTTCCACTGTGTATTTGGCGAATTGTTCAACATTGAAGCTGAATACGAAGTAAAAGTTTTCGCTTTAATTGTGAAATTTGATTTTCTCCGGCTGCGCCATATCTCGAGTTTTAATATTTACTTGTACTTGTGCTGAGTAGTACAATTGTCAGCTGAAGACTGATGGCAGCCTTTACTTCCGCGTTAATGAAAGGAAGTGAAGAAAATACGACATAAAAAAACTAATAAGAGCTTCCTGGTAATGACTGAAGTTATCTGTTTCAAGCAGCTCAATTGTTAGACGTCTACATTGCATAGAGGAAGGAGTCTTCGCAAAAACTAGTAGTCAAAGTTCTCCTACAATTTAATGATTATGTCAAAAATTATCTTGTATGTAGAAACATTTTTAATTACCACTACAACGAAAAATTTCTAATCAGTGTACAAGAGAAATTAAATATCAAGTGAGATTGTCCAATATATTTACGTAGGTATACCAATAAGTTCTGGCCTCTTCTTAAGTGAAGATTTAAAAAACACAAACAGATCAATGCTCAAAAGAGTTTCCATGATTTTCCAAACATTTCTACTTCTGCCATCGTTCAGGCGGGCTGATGAATCCCCTGGATCTGGAGAAAAATGGCTTCTCTTCGGGAGTTTTAAAAATTCCACCGAAATAGATCTTGTGAATAAGTCGCATGAGAAAGTATTTCCCAGCCAAATGAATTTATAGCATATAAGGTAGCTTTCGCCATACGTCATGAAACAGAATCCCTGCCTAGTTCCGAAGTTGATGAGCATTCACATCTTTTGACTTTTAAATCACAACGCATCTAAAGTAGAACAAATCGATTCAGCAGTTTCCTAATTTCGAAGGCAAAAAGGACACAGTGCCTGATTCTGCAAACTGATGGTTGGCATAAAGTTGTAGTGTTGAACATTAGGAACTCCAGAGCAAACACACATGAATGTAAAGTCATCATTGTTTCTAAGTGTAATAGATAGTGATGTTTAAATAAATCTAAATAATATCGCCAAAAACGGCCAACTGTGCTATCATTTGGTCCACCTTCTTGGACAGTCGTTTGCGAGTTCTATATTACAGTATGACTCTTACTTACAGTACACAGTTCTAGTCCTCTGCGAAAAAAAACACTAGAATTCACGTCGCATAGTTCTTGTCGCTTTAAGATCGTATAAGCTCAAAACTGTCCTACAACAAATTGGTAAAATATGTGAACTATCACTTTTTATGACACATTTAGTTTTTTTCAATTAAAACTAAAAAAAAAATTTACAAAAGCAAAAAGTCCGACGTCCTCGTTAGTTGTGATGATAGCTCCCAAATTCAACTGATCCACTTAAAAGTCACAAATCTTGTAATCGTACAATATATAGTAGTTTCAAGCAATATAAATCAAACAGTGCCGCCATTAGCTACCGTTTTGGCAAATTCCTAAACATGTGGTAGCGGCAAAAAGTTAATCTCGCGAAAATTTTCCAAGCGCTGGCGCCGTCTCATTTTCAAAAGCAAAGGCCGTGCAAATTAAATCCGACATTAAAATTCACATCTAACGACCTTCACCCAATCTGACGACTTTCACCAAAATCAGAAATTGCTTCTGTTGTTCGTTGCGCATTCCTCGTTCCTGCCCGTAATCGCATATCTAACTAATATCATGAAACGAAATGACTCGCAAGCCACAACTTCAAATGGGGAAAAGTGCTGAAGGAAAATACTTGAAGTTGCGAAAAGCGTGGAACCAGTCAGGAAACTGCTTCAGCTTCAAGTGGAGCGAATGATGTAACTCGACTATCGTGAAAATTTCCGCGAGACTAGTCAGCGAAAGATTTCCTTTGCTTGCTTCTCTTAAGAAACAATGACGATGGCAAAGGTACAAATGCAGTCGCACCTTATGCTAATCTGCCGGCAGCAAGTAGGACGCCTCAGGACTTTATGCCTTTATTTAATTAGCAGCACAGATCCCATCCGCTCGAACTCTCAAGTGCTTTCAAATCGAAGAAATCGCATGAAATAAATTTCATGTCTTCAACTCTTACCATCTAAGCGATTCGAAGCCGTTCCTTGCGCGACGGCGTTGTCTGTTAAAACGTCGTTGCGCTACCAGTTTAAGAGAGAATTCTTCACTGGCGCCATGAAGAGAATTTATTATGGTATTTCGTTGTCGACGCAGATTTACCCCCTTCTTACCAGACAATTTTAATGGTTTTTTCCACAATAATTTGAAAATAATCCTAGCGCCAAAGGTAACTGAAGATAAAAATACCCCATGAGGTGAGATCGTGCAACATCAACTGATTTTATTAAAAAAATCCCTTAAGGTAATGCAGGCCGAATGGATACCATAGCTAAGAATTGCAAATTTTTATGTTCGTTTTCTTGTCTATTTGTAGCATCGTCTAATTGCTTTTTTCCACTTGAGGCATTCAATTTTGTAACGTGGAATAAATTGTTCAGACCACCAAAACAAAAGATGCGAAAAGAGAAGCGTAGCGTGTCTAATAACTGGTTTTGCATGAGGCGGGAATTGAAAGATCGGTATGTCGGTATGAAAAGCCAAGAATAAATGACTTCAAACAATTATTTGATTACGATTCTTCTATTCAGTGAATTGTGGATTTGAAAAAAACCTAAATTGCTTACAGACAGACAGTTAAAACATATCAAGGACGTATGAGAAGGAAGTTTTCGGTTATGAATGATTACTTACTATAGAACAAGTTTTGTTTTCAATTTAGAAAGAAACATTTATTAAGGAACATTCAAGGAAAGAATAAAAACTAAACTCTCTTTAAGAATATAAACAATTAATTTTTAAACGTTTTTGATCATTGACGCAGTAGAAGGCAATTTAGAAAAGGCACTTTTTACATGGTACGATCATTTGTGGACTTCCTGTAAACAATAGGGTCAAAATATAAAATGGGTTCATTCTATTCTTCAGGATTTTTGCTAGACAATAAACCTACAAAACCTTTGATTTTATTTCCATCGTGTTATTCATGTTTTTTAAAAAGTGTCCAAAAAGTTCCATTTTTTCCATACTACTTTATAAGAAAACGGGTTAATAATTTGAATTTTCAAAGGTTTATTGTCTAGTATTTTGAATAACCAATCGAATGCTTTTTGATTATCTGAAATTGGCCGAGTAGAAGTTGATTAAAATTGTCGTACCAGTTCAAAAAACATAGTATCGATATAAACGCATTTAAAGATTTTATACGATAATGACCTTTAAAATTACCACCAGGTTGAGGTATTTTTTTAGCTATAACACGTGCTTTCTTGACGATTAATACATGGCAGCTATGCTCTTCGATATATTACACAAATAAAGGTTAAAGGAAGTCAGACTACATGCAGATGTTGCGCGCCGCTCCGAATTGAATAGAAAACGGTTTCTATTCATATGCATCTACCTGCTAATATATGTAGCTATAACTATTGCACTTACCTACAAATATTGCTATAACAATTTTCACTTTTCGACTTTCTCCACAAAATTTTGAGAGAGTAATTCTATGATGCTAAGAAACATATTTATGTAAAACCAACTGTTTTTTTTAAAATTCCGAAAGTGAATGTCATCCCATTGTGTAGCTCGTTGCCTGCCCGTACGTTATATAATTTATGATAATGATTGTATACGAGTACATATCCAAAACTGTTGGCCATTATGATTTTCGAAGTTTGACCATTTATGATACTACAAAAAATATGTTATATAACATATTAGAGCGTTGAGTAAAAAATAAACCTGTCTTTAATAAAAAAAAAATTCTAAAATAATAAACCGTCTAATTTCACCTTTATTTCTTAACATAATTTAAATTTGTGCAAGCCGAGAAAAACTGCCAACATTATCTAAAAGTATCAAGTTCAAGCTATAACTACGCCATCGGAAGTGGGGACATTGAATTTAAAAATTGTATTATGTTGTTTTCTCAAGAAATTTCGTTACTTTAACCCTTAGCTCTTCCACTCCTCTAGAATAACATACCTAAGCACACTAAGCTTGCTGCGCAATGATATGTTGAGTTCTTACACTACATTGAAACAATATTTTACATCACATAGTCGCAGAGGATCTACAAATTTAATTGAGTAAAATTGCTACAGTTTGTGAACATTTCGAAACTTTTAAAATGCCATAAGTATATAGGTAATGGAATAGGTAAATAGAAACTCATCTTTTTATTTTTCGTAGGGACGTTTGAATTAAATAAAAGCTTGTTTTTTACAGTTATTTCATTATTTACTTTTTAGTCTATATTTTTTAGTTTTAGTATAGGTATATAAATAATAACAGTTTATTTTGAAAAAGTTCTTTTAGCCTTTTATAATCTTCTATATCTTTGTGTAGTTGTTTGTTTCCCTATTTTGTTCACACGTATCTTGCAATATTCTACGTTTTACCCCTAATTCAAATATTTCATTTTATTTCACAGGCAATCAAGAACGATTTCTTGATTTCCAATTCAATTGCCAAGTAATATGCACGCTTATTCAAAGAAGTTCTGACTTCCTTCATGTCTCCTACTATCGCACTAATTACAATATGAACATGCCAATACCATCAATGGCGCGGCTTTTCAACTTTTACTACAAGGATTGCACAGACTTTAACCTTAGCAAATTCCAGTTGAAGAATCTACTCTCTTTGTTTGCATTTCTATATTATCTTTGTATTATTAGTCAGATATTTGATGAATTTGTATATAAATTAATAAATCTTGCAGTGCCCGCCATATTTAGAATTAGGGTTTAGAATGACGTCACAAAGATAAACGCATTCTAATTGTCAAAACCCTTCATTTGATACTCATATTATTGTGATGTGAAGAAAAAGGTAATCTCATATCTTAGTGCGTTCAGTCAGTATTGGGTTTAAGATAATGTCACAATGCTTATCGTCTTTTAATCGTCAAACCCTTTCATTTGACACCCATTTTAAGGGAGTCATGAAAAAAATGCTAATCCAATATGGCAAGGATTTTGAAAAATATTGACTGCATTGCATTGATTGTCCCCGGACTTACATACGTGTGCAAAATTTCAAAGCTCTACTAAGTTACAAAGCTAGAATTAGTCGAAATGTTGATTGCAAGAATTTACCTAAACATAAGTACTAACAAAGCAAGTTAAATAAAAGCTTGTAAAAAATTGAAAGCAACAGACACACAGGCAGAAAACAATCCAACAAACAACTTTTGTGTATATATATTAATAATTGTCTATTGTTGTTGTAGTGTCAGAATAAAAATGTTCTAAAAAATAAGTTCAGTAGTTGTTCTGATGAGAACTTCAGCAGATATATCAAGTGATCATTGCTGAACTCCTACGAAAAGTAATACTCCAACCTAAGATCGAACCATTTAAAAAAAAACTGTTCGCACCTTATCTAAATCTGAAGACATGACAAGCTTTAATTTACAAATGACTAGAAGTTCATAATAATAAATTGGATATGAAATGCTTCAAAGTCCACAAGTGTAGAGAGCGATCAACTGCAAAGTAGCTCGACATTGCTGCCAATTTGAGAACTTTACGTGCCCGCAAGTGCCAATACGCTTGAACTTTGAAGCAAGTAAAGAACGCGTACTCAAGATTTAATATCGTCCTCAAGTTTTCATGCATACCGTGCGACGCCAAGCTGGATCAATCAACTGAACTTTGAAACGGTACATTCTCCTACACTCTAGAATTTTCGCATAAACCTGTTATAATTCTAGCCGTTCCACTATCATTTATCTTAAAAATTCAGACACATTTCTTGCAACGATCGCTCCTAGTCTAGTTCCAGTCTGCCGGGGGTAAGGAAAATACGGAACGGTATTTACTTTGTAAGAACCATCGTATTATCTATCGTTAGAACCACGTATTCTTCTTGAAGAAGGATGACACCTACACAGTTTGCTTCCAAGTACGAATTTCTTGGCCGTCCCTTTTTATTATTAAGTTAATGTGACCTGACGCGGGAAAACCGATATACCCCGTGGAATTTATTAATGACTAGTTTGTGCATGGAATAATTACTAGAAATAATTTGCATACCGCACTTGATAGATGGAAAACATTTTCCAGAGCCAACAAAACTGTTCGGAACGCTCCCTTTAATAGCTTACATTTTAAGTATTCCATAAAAGTACTGAGTGCACTGGGTGTCATGTAAAAATTCGAAACGGGAAATGATATGGAATTCTCAACAAGGGACATTGTTCCGAAATTTACCAGAAGCTAAATTTCCTTGAGAAATAAAAAAAGTTAAGCTTTGATTAGTTAATATGCAACAAACGTTGGCAGTAAAATGGTCACCTTGCAAGTTCAAGTCATAAACAAGCATGAGTTACGGGGTGCAGTAGAATTAAAATTCTTACGAAAAGGCATGCCAAAAGCCTTCATCGATTGGGTTACTTAATAAAATTGCTCAAAAGAACCGAAGCTTCATCCGATATTGAGAAATCGCCGAATTCGAGGACGATTTTAACTGCCGTTTCATCACGGGCTATCTTCTATTGATGTTAATTTTATAGCATTGAATGGGTCACATGAGATATTCTCCTTGGGCTGCAGAAAGAACACATCAAGAAGCAAAATTGCTTGCAACAGCCAAACTGGGTGAAATTCTCTACTCATCCAACCAAGGAGGTGATTGGCGTTTAACCGCTCAATTTGCAGAAAATGCACACAATCCGAGCAATGCCTGAGGCCAATATAATGGAGTATTATGTAAGAAAGTGTAATTATGCACTCTCTAAACTGCAAGTTACTTAGCTAAGGATAGCCTGCAGAAAACTAGAAAGGGCCACGTCCGTCTGGGATCGTTAACACTATTAACCAGGCAATTTCTCTTTGCGGTTTAATGGTATACTTTTCTGATGTGTAAAGAGATCTGGCAAATTATGATTATGAAAATTGAACCTGTTATACTGTCCTGTAATAGACGCGTATTATGGAGAAAATGATAACAAGACATCTAATTTTAGCACACTCCGCACACATCGTCGCGGAGACTTTACTCGCCAGGAGCAATGTGGCACTATTCTGAATGGCGCCAATCGCAAACAAGCACACTGCTCCGCTCCGGGCATTTAATTACTCAAATCAAATTAATTGTTCGGAGATAGTTGAATAGAAATCTTTCACGGAAACATAAAACTGATGTGCCCCTAACATATTTGTACAACAAAGTTCCTGATTGATCGCTCCAAGATGCACGACTATTTCTTTTACTTTAATTGGGATGAAGTGCAGGCGCCATGTTATAATGATCAAAGTAGTGCACTCTCTCGATAATGACTAACATCTACTAAATGTTCTTGATCCAAAAACAAATTTAAGAAGTAACCGCAAGGGTACACTTATTCTGGTCCACTGTTATTTCTTTTGTATTGAATGATGACGAAAAATGGTAGTCGTCTACACTTTGTATAAATAACACCTTGGCACAGAGATCAATTGGTGTTCCTCGACAATATTAATGGTTCTACGAGATCGTACAGTTTATGACATTAGGAGTTTAAACCATATTATTGACTTGTTTGACAAAAGTTGATCATTATAACTCGGTTATATTATAACATACCCAAAGGAGCAAAAGCGAAAATAAAAACAATATTTGTCAGGCGCGTCGTCAGGGTTTGCGGGGGCCTCCACGAAGTCTCACTGAAATCATTATCCACCTTGTAATAAAAATTATAATAATTTCATATCATGTGATTTCGTTTCGTGTAAGTAATGATAATCGACATTATTTTTTATAACATATTTTATTTTTATAAAATAAGGCCCTTGGAGTTGAGTTCCGGACTACCAGAATTCTTCGCCATGTAATCAAACCTTTAGACGTGAAAGGTTGCTATCACAAATTTTTGAATTTGAGGCTCCCTCTGAAAGGGGGGCCTCCGCAACACGAGGCCCAAGGTATATGGGAAACACGCCCCTGATATTTGTTATTTCTAACAAGAATAAAAAAACAATTCATATTTTTTATAACAATAATAGTTACGCAAACCAGCGAGCGTCATGACTAATACATTATAGCAAACAATATAATTAAATTAAATAATTAAAAAAAGTATGACTAATTTAGTGATCAATAATAAATCAATCAATCACAGTACAGTAAATATACGTCCAAATAATATTTGAACCAAGAAAATAATTTCAAAAACTAAAGGAATAGAGAATCTTCTTTAAATTTTCACTATTTTTAAATAAACAACATGTACACAAAATTATGCAATTCCCCACGATGACTATCTCGCTTCAAGTGAACAAAAGACGCTTACATTCGTGGGGAGAAATTGCAGAGAATAATGTGTAATTAGCATACTCCTCTCCTGTCAACTACCTATTCATTTTCATATAATTGCTAGCACACATGCGACGAAAATTTTTAACAATTGGGCCAATTAACGCTAATTAGAAGCAGGGGCTACCTTTATGAATCAGCTTGTCTACAACTTCAGCGTTCTGACACATTGCAACTGTAATTTGCATAAACACTAAACTGAAATGTTTTAATGTTGACAAAAAAATCAGACGATCATAAACGTGCCAATAAAAACTTCTAAGCTTAATTTGAATTTTTTCACGGCACGCGATACATCAATGCGAGCAGCATAGGGAATCGTCTACGACTTGAAATTTTTAGAAAAAAACAAGTCGTCTGGGGATAGGAAAACCCAGGAAAGAAATAATTCGCAAATTATTTCTACAACAACGAAGGCAAGCAATTTTTGAATTGAGGTCGCTTTTGGCACAGCAACAGAAGAATTCATAAAATGACTAACTGTAGTTCTTTCTTTCGCAAATACTCAATACAAAACAGCTCCTTACTTTCTCTTTTACGAAAGATCAATCCTTTTCAGACCGGACGATTGCGAAAGCAAAGAATAAAAGATTTGAGGCGTTCTCAACTTGACAGGTAGACAGAACGTAAAACTAAAGACCGTTATAATGAATGACTGAAATCTCTTCATCGCGTTATCAAAGGCCCACAATTTGCTGCTGACCTTGAGTTAGGACATAATGGCTTTATTTATAAAATGTACCGTTTAAGATTGATTGCATCGATCTGGTCGATTTGATTGAATCATTCTTAAGAATGAAGAGAGATGTGTCTCCATTGAGACATTTTTTTTTTTTTTTGGTTACAAGATTTAGAAAATATGAAGCGAAATCAAAGAATCTTTTTAGACCCTGCAAACTGGGTGAAAGATCGAAACATTCGTATTGCAGAGCTCTAATTTACGGTCTTGTTCAGGTTTGCAGTAAAGCGAAAAAAACATTCTTTTGTGGATATTTTGGAAATATATTATGAATCTAAAGTTTTTCCTGGCCGCACTGATGTGACTGATGCACAATTAAACTGCCTAGAACATACAATCTGAAATAATCAATTAAGAAATGTTGTTATGTTTACGAGTACACATGAAAATAGTTTTTTTTTTACATTTCAGTTCTCACAAAATCGATTTATGGAATATTCTTACGGCAGCAGAATAAAGATCTTAAGGCTCTCCAATTATGTTAATTTTAGAAGTAGCTACTTAGAAAAATAAATAAATGAAAATGTAAATAACGTTGTACAATAGTTTGCAAGGTATCCCAGGACTCTGGTGAATATGTAACATAAATGGTAAACGTGTGCGAATAATTCCTTTCGAAATGAATAATATCATTCTATTCCTGTCCAATCTTCAGTTCCTGTAATGTTTATATTGTTTTTACAATAGTTTTTTTGCTTCCAAAAATGATTCTTTTTTTACCATAATTGGCATAAAAAATATTTTGCAATTTTCTCAATTGTTTATAAGAATTCACATTTTCAAACTCTTCGTATTAATTCGAATTATCCAGTTAATGCAATAGAATTATTATTCCTTTTTCGAATCCAATTGATTATTCGATTCAATTAGATTTGCACACTCGCCCACTCCTACAAAACAAATTAAAACACATACACGATACGACTTTGTTATCGCATTTAGAATTGTAACTCCTTCAATACTGTTAATTCGTTTCGCGGTATGTCGAAACCGTGTTAATGTGAAAAACGTAGAACTTTTCTCTTTAAAATGATTTCCATATAGCACAGAACGAATTAACCGTGTTAAATTTTATTATGAAAATGCCGTGTTATATCGAGACCGTGTTATGAGTAATAGAACTCAAGGAAAAGTGTTCCGGTTTATATCGAAACCTTGTTTGAAAGTACCGTGCTATACCGACGTTCAAGATTTTTCTCTCAATTTTATAGCAGATAACTCAAATTTTAAATTGGAAAAATAAGAGATAGCCGATCCAATATGGCTTTAATTTTAATTTTATATATTTTTTTATAATTATGCATATGAAAAGTTATATACAAAATTTACGTACAAACAATATTTTTCGAGACAACGACCTCTAAAATTTTTATCTAAAAGTAACACTATCTAAAAAAAACGTATCTTTTTTACTTCAAACTTTCACGACCTCATATCTCGAAAACGATTAGTCGTACATAAATTTTGTATGTGTTTCTTTGTGTAGAATGGAAATCTAATGTCAATCTTGAAAAAACATATGGATTTCCATATCGAATGAGGAATATTTGAACACAATAAAGATGGTTTTCCAAAAGAAAATGTAAAGAACTTTTAAATACATGTTTTTGTTTAAATCATATTTGAGGCAAGTCAATGAACGCCTTAATATTATTCAAATATATGAAAAGTACGTAAAATACGTGACTATTCATTTTGAGCATGAAATTTCAAATTTGGTAAAAAGTTTGATGGAACGGACACTTCATAATAAACCAATGTCAGGGGGACCAAAACTTCACGTTCTACTGAAAACATACGTGAAAGTGCCGTAAATGAGCCGTGAAAATAAATTTCACGTCCTTCTGAAGAATTAACAATTGCTGGAAGCAGTTGAAGAAGATTTTTGCATATGCATGTGAACGTGACGTGGTGGACATTTAAATGATATTATCTTTCATTTATAATTGAGTATGATAGCAGTTACATTTAAAATGAATAAACCAACATCCTAAAGTTCAGAAAAATTCATAAAAAATATGCCAAATATTATGATAAATTATAAATAACCAGGCAAAATGTCCATATAACATAATATCGTTAAAAATATTGAAAGCCAAATATTTGTTCCGAAAAAAGGCAAACAAAAATTATTTCGCCAGAGAAAAAGTAGAATGTCTTCTAAGCTCTGTAGATGGTATTTAAATAAATATCGGAAAAACAGTATAGGTACATTTCTTCAGGTGTTAGCGACAGTAAATGGCATCTATTCCTGTGACTAGTTCATCGGACATAGGGGAAAAGTAAAATTCGATAGAGGTAAGGCAAACAAAGTTCAACTTACGGTTTTTCATTTAAAAATTCACCTCTCGTAAACTCCGAAAGTCGTCTCGATTTGTCTTTCTTCGTTGCTGACGTCGGCTTTTTGGATAGCAGGCCTGGTGATAGTTTCTTATCATTGGCATTAGCAGTGCAGCTGTCGGATGGTATCAAGGTAGAGACACTGCTTTTGTTGCAGCCATCACTAGCGTTAGCGTGATGATGATGGTGATTACCGTTGATACCTGCAGGTCCGTTGGTAACGCCTCCGGTGCAAGTACAGGTATTAGATGAAGAAGATGGCGCCATATTCGAGGAGGAAGAAGCCCCCGCGTAGCTTATAATGCGATCATTGTTGCCCAACGGTGCCGAGCATAAATCACTCGTCTTAATGTTTTCAATTTGCCGCAGTACACTCAATTGCGCGGAGCTGCTGTTCGCTGGCACTTGGCTTTTAAAATTACTGTCATGTTGACGAGGAGGCGAAGAAATTCGCACATGTCCATCGTAGTGCCGTCTGAGCGGGCTGATATCGCTATTATCAATGGAAATTTTTTTCACAGCGCCCGCCGAAGTCTTAAGAGTTTCGCTTTCGGTCAATGACGCCGATGGGATCGCATTGAGGGAGTTCGACTTGAATATTTGCCCACCTTGCATTTGGCTTTTGCTGATTCGTGAGTACATTTCTTCTGCAGAAAGATTACTGCCTTTTGCTTGTGCCACCGCGGTGCAATGTGTCGGACAAAGTTGTTCCGAAGACAAATTGCCGGCGGCTTTCGATTTGATCGCAGATTCGGGCTCAGAACTGGCACCTCCGGAGATCTTGTGTGAGGTGTAGGAAAGAATATTCGAAAAGCGTCTAGTTTTCTTCGGCTTTGTTGTCTTTGGAAGAAGGTATTGGTCTCCGGTTGCTTGATGAAATGTATCTTCAGCCGTCGCGGGTGAGTGGGGTGTACGTGCTGGATTTAGTGTAAGACCATCGAGTTTTTCGTCTATCTTACTCACAATGAATCTATTCTTTTTGTCTCTGCCATTAGGATTGCTAGATGCAGAGTCGAGTTTTTCAGTCTGAATTATGTCGTATATGGCTCCGTACTTGCACATTTGCTTGCCTTTATCAATAGATCGGTCTGATTGGGACGATTCGATCGTTTGCTGGTTTCTTTGAATAATGTCATAAATGGTACCATTGTGTTTAAATGAAGAATATTTCGAGCTGGAGCCCACTTGTCCCTTCTTATTGAAGCTTTTACGGAATTTATCGGACAAGGCTCTTTTTCGCTGAAATATATCAGACTGACACGCTTTCCGATGGAGAATTTCATAGATAGTTCCATAAGTCATGTATTTGTCGTACTTCTGATACGTCATGTTGTAAATGTCATTTTTGCGCTGAATAATGTCGTAAATCGTGCCATATATCAACTTGTCGTAAATCTTAAAATTTTTCTTATATATCTCCTCCTTTTGTTTAGAGTCGAGCGGTATTGGCTGTGATGACAATGGATCACCTTCTATGGCCTTCAGGTCAAATTTAGATGAGGACCTTCCAAAAGACTGGCAAATCACTTTAAACGTTGATGCCTTGTTACTTGCAGTGTCATTGCTCAAAAGGGTGCTTTCCTTTATGGAAGACGATTCATAAGATGACAGAGTAATTTTGGGTACTTGTTTGGCTGAATTTTGGCGCTTTAATGACTTTGGCGGCAGATCGCAGTCCCTAACGAGCCTTTTGAATTCCTCGTATGACTTTCGACGGAATTTCGCCTTTTCCTTTTCATATTGTGTTACAATATTCAGTGCATTACTGCTCTGTGAATGCACCAGTGGGTTTTCTTCCCCTCCAGATTTGTGGGAACAAGCTTCACCAGCGGACGAAATTCGTCTGACAGGTTCATCCGATTTTAATGCTAGTAGGGGCTGGGGCTGAATAGCAGAATCAGACTGGCTGGTGAAACTTGTCTTTTGATCGTCATCACAAGTCTTCGTCCGACTAGAATAGTTAGAAGTCTCCTTTCCTTGTTCCGAAATTGCCTCGAGTGGGCCTTTGCCATCGAATCCATAAGTCATCCTCATCTCTTGCAAGCTCTTAGCTTTAAGCTTATCTTCGCTTTTAATATCTTTGGATGAGCCTGCTGAAAAGAATAAAGCTTTGAATTCCTCATAAGATTTCCGCCTGTTTCTTGACTGGGTCAGACACTCTTTCAAATTCAGTCTAGCGATTTTTTCGCCTTTGAAATCACAGTTAGGACTGTTATCGCGCAATAATTTCGACTCTTTCTTCAAAATCATTGACTCATCCACCTTACCGGTAATATCACAGCTAGGACTATCGTTTTTATCCGATATGTTGTTATCAAACGTCTTCTCACACATATTCGCCAGTGGAAGATATTCTGTCTTATTTTGCATCTCGATAAATCCTGAATCCATCGAGCTTATAGTACACGTTGAGTCGAAACTTGTTTTTCGGCTGGAGCTGTTGCTGCCTGGAGTCGTGGCATCTAACAAATTTGTCTCATTTTGAAATGCAGAGATTGTGCACTTCGCGGCTGCATCATCGAATTTGCTGTTTGGAAAGAACGACGACCTTGAGGAGTCGCTTACAGTCGCTCGTGTCGGCGCATCATCCTTCACCTTTGATTCGCCGGAAGATTGTAAATCACTACTGTTAGTGTTTGTTGATTTATCACAGAATTTTTCCGTAGTTTCATTTGGTGCGCTTTCTTTTTTGCATGGCACAGTAGAATCTACTCCGTGGCACCTCTCGCTCTTAACGTGTTTTTTCACCTGTGCGTAAACAGGTATATCTGCTGGTAATTTATGATCTGTTAAATTTTGAATACTCTGAGGCGTTTTTGCGCCACGACTCGGTTTTGATTTCTTTGCTGTGAAAACGTTTCGGCGCAGCTTTAAAAAGCTTGTAGATTTCTTAATCCCTTTATTCGCTATCCTATACACGGGGTCCTTCTCGTCATTTCCCTTAAAGCCTGCAATTCGTGTCTCGAGAACTCTTTTCAGCACACTCGAGTTGTTTTTGGCCACTGAGTTTGTACACTTGGAATTTTCATTCATGCACTTTGCACAGCACAGAAACTCGTACAGAATTTCGAAATGGCTCTCATCGGGCGGTATAAACGGCGAATATTTTGGCTCCAGTTCCAAGTCAGGTGGTTTAACATTATCACTTCTATTTGTACTGAGCACGTCTGCCTGCTGGTCGCCCGTGCTCGCGGGTACCAATGTAACTCCTTCACTCGCACCTTGACTAGCAGCCGGCTCGTTTTGGGCAGCAATATTGCTAACTGACATCAAAATGTACGTTTCCTTACTTTGTACCTGGATTCCTGTCGCTGGCTCCGAATTACTATTAACTTTGCTAACTTTACTAAAATTAAAATTATCACTGTAATTCTCCTTGCTGAACACATTCTCGGGCACAATTGAGCTCTCTAGACTCAGGTTGCTGTCCAAGAGCATAAACGTCCCATCGGACGGCAGAATTAGACGACCTTCGGCGGCTGCATTAACGAGTTCACGTAACGCCAAAACTTGTTTCTCCGTAACATTTCCTTGAAGCTGTATACCGTGCAGGGCGAACGCCGTAGGTTTATTGTTCACTGAATTTGGATCGGTGCACCAAACTACCGGCATAGTAGTCATGATTATTGATACTTAATTAATATCGCGCTTATACATAAACCGGAATGAATTATTTATGAGTCCGCGGACGCAAGCGGTATGTGCGAATGATAAACTTGCAATCGCCGGAATGAATCACACCCCTGGATACGTTCACTGTTTTCTTCTCGAGCTTCTTACGTATTCCTCAGCTCTCACCTCAGAACGTTTCACTGCTCAATTGTTGCCGTGTTGTCTCTTTGCGTTTTTGGTTTGTTAGTTAAATAAATAAATAGAAATAAATAGTTTTATGGCAAGCTCTCCTTACATAAATCACATTTCAGATTCTTAAACGCTTCTCTCTCCACCTTCCTGAAATTTTCAAAACCGCGATTTAAAAACATTTTTCACCTCTTACGCCTATCAATCGACACTTGGCCTGTCTTAGAATTCCTACGTTCAGTCGACTCGCCATAATTTGCATTATTGGTTGACGGAAATGACGTCGTCGAGCTCAGATGTTTGTTAAAATTTTCTAAGCTTTATCGGAACTTGCTTATTGGAGATGACTAAGTTGACACTCATTTGCAAGTGAAAATGATCGCGTGTTCATTAACAGCAACTAAGTGCTCAGCGCGTTTAGTAGGTAAGAAGGCAGGCAAGAAAGTCTGTTGTCAATAAACAGTCAATTTGCGTCATATTAGTGTTTAAGCAAAATTTTAAGGTTACTTATAGTTTACTGCACCAGGCGCTTGGTGCAAGGTTTGCCGTAACGCACTCCAGCTATTTTCAACTGTTTTACATTTCCTTGTCTCTAAAAATACATCGGTGCTTTGCAATTCAACCTCTGAAAATTGAGTGCTGTAACATTCGATATTCGATTACATAATTCACCTTCTAAACACTTTTTATTTTACGTAATAGATCAGATAAGGCAACGGTAAATGTGTAAGGACAATGGTATTGCGAAACCAAGGAATTATAGTTCTAATGATTTTTGGAGGGCGGGGTCAATATGTGCAGATTTTTGCAATTTGTATTTTTTACCCTACACAAAATAGCAATTAACATACAAAAACAATTTAATGTGAATTGAGTTATGTATAGCTTTCACAGCAAATATTAAAACTTGAAGCATCGTAGATAAAATGGTCGATTTTACGGAGGGAAAGGGGCAAGGCAAAAGTTATCTATATGGCTAAAAACAGCACATCTACTATTTTGATCGGTAGATATGACACCTTTTGTACCTCTAGTCTATTCTACTATGTTACCGTAATTATGATCTAGTGAAAAGAAAGACTAAGGGGTAATGCCACCGGGCAACCTCCAAATTTACGTGACTTTTAGGATTTTAAGAAAGATAATAAAGTTGGTACAAATTCAATTAATATAAATATATATTGTATACTTCTTAAAGTATGCGAAAAAAAATTTTAACTTCACATTCTCTTAGGCAAACTTCAGTAGCAGTAGAAGTCGTCACCAGTTGATACAAGGGTAAATAAAATAAAAACTCTCCATTATCTACATGCAATTGACTTATTATTGCTCTGTCCAAATTACTGACCAGCAAATTACTCCTGTCCGATTTACAAGACTTTCATATAAAAAACAGTATGCAAAAGATACTTAGGTGTTCGAATTATGCAGTCCAATTTAACTGAAATGTTTTAATTAAGAAGTGTCCAACACCATAAAAACTTTCATGTGAAAAATATTCTAACCAAATTACTAGAGTGTCCGGATTGTCGAGTGTATCCCAGTATATAGTGTATATGCGTGTATTTTGTTTTCATCCACTGAAATTATTTTGTGCTTACTGTCTAATTAGCTGGGACAATCTATTCTCATAGAAGAGACAATAGTTGTAAAAATTTTTTAATATCTGACTAATTGCCTATAACACTTGAACAGTTGTTAATGTATCGATTGTATTTACTTTAAAATGATAAAAAAGATTGTGTAATAATTAAAGTACAATAATATCGGTGTATTATTTTCATAACATTTTAAAAAATGTTTGCTACAAATATAAAGCTGAATAAATTAGAAAGAAATAGTTTCTTATTGGGTTACTCAACTCATATTAAAATCTGCTTTCTTTGGATAGGGTAATTTTTTTCAAATTCTCAGACTATATATAGACAAATA
The DNA here is from genome assembly GCA_947538895.1 of Neoitamus cyanurus. Lineage (NCBI taxonomy): Eukaryota > Metazoa > Arthropoda > Insecta > Diptera > Asilidae > Neoitamus > Neoitamus cyanurus. The sequence goes on from OX384541.1 coordinate 13,196,505, forward strand.
AAATATAACCTGTTTTAAATGCAGCAAATTAAATTCGCGTCAAGAGACTAAAATATTCGAGTTGTTTTCTGGTGCAAGGAGCCCACGCTCCAAATGCCAAATAAGAACACTTGAGTCTGAAGAAGGCATATTAACAAAATATAAAAGTGAAAGCAGCACCAGCTGCCCTGTCACGAAAATTTTACCGAACGTTCTACGGTCTGCTTGTGCTCTCGTTTAAAACATAAATTACCTCATCATGAATTTGCGATATGTTTGCAGTGACAATATGCTGCCACTTTATTTTGTTTTTGACTCATCCGTTTTAAATTCCAAGTGGACTACCAAAACTGCAAACATTTTCGGAATTCGCGAACTATTTATTTATATGGGAAACATTAGCATAAATAAACATAGACAAGACAAGCTGTGACGCACACGGTGATTTCTCGCTTGGCGACTCGAATGGGAATTCAAATGTAAATTGGGCATGGCAACATGCAGTAATAATCATTTCAACTGGATATTAGGTATTTACAAACGTCAGTTCTTGTACTGCTGATGATTTTGTTATTAACTTTTTCGAATCAATTCTGTGATTGCAATGATTTTTTTTTTTAATTTACTTCCCTAATCGTCTGCAAATTATGACTAGTTAAGTTCTACCTCAGAAGGTAGTGCCGAAATGGATGCCCCACCACTACTAACAAATAATGACCTATACATATTATACGAAATGCAAAAAAAAAAACTTAAAGTTTTGAGAACACAAAAAAAATCAAATTTAGAATACCAACAGAGTGCAAGATAAACAAGGTAAAATATGTATTACGTCAGTTGAAGCTGCTATCCACGACAAGAGATACTGTGTGTATTCATTTTGGTTTATTTACCTGTTTTTCTTAGTGCTCTTTTGCAGGTACAACTTTCTAACAAAGCGCAGCGTATGCAGTCTTACCTGAATTACAACTAGCTCTCAACGATCGTGTAGAATAGAATTGGGAACTCGGTTGCAAATTGAATGAAAAGCAAAAGTAGTTCAATTTTATTGTCATATTAGGCAGGCTTTTATGCAAGCTAATGTGGGGCATCTATGCCCTCTTACCCTACATTGTAATTCTTCTCTTTTTTAGGAATATTTAAAATTAACGAAAGTTTCTTTCTCTCTCGTAGTTCAGTTGATTACTTCTAGATTCTTGGTACGTAAGTATGAATGAGCATGTTTAAACATTAGCCAAGTTTTGATTTTTGATCTATTGTAGATAAATGTCCAAATTCTCTTTGGCGTATAAATATAGATAATAGAAATCAAAAAGTATCACCTAACCCAACTAAATTAGGTCTAGAACGAAGGAAGTATTTGTGGTAATGCATTTTATAAAGGAAAGAACACTTGAGTTATAGGTACATCTGAATCAACGCATAGATCCAACTGTGGATCAGGACTGACTTTTTTTCAAAATGTGATCAAGCGCATTGAATAAATGTCAAACTTTAATATTCAGTTGATTTATTTCGACGTCCAATACCCCTTCACTATATCATCATTGCAAATTTATATTTAATTACACCTTTCCCATTTATTATGGATGAGTACCTTTCCATCATGGAAAGCGGTTTACGCGGGCTATTGTAAGTGTCATATCATAAAATATGAAAGCAAACTTCAACAATACAAGTTGCTTTTACTCGATTTTTATGTGTTGTACATGTCACTAACAAGACTTTTATTGCAGCTAAATTGTAAAGCAATATAACACCTGTGTTGATGAATTTGATGTACACTCGGATGGAATGCCACTTTAAAAGCAACCCCTTTCTCAAACTACTTCGCGTCCAAGCCACATTTCGACGTGTCTCAAAATTATAACTTGGTGCCATCGATCTCTGCGGTCGTTTTCTTTGAAACGTAAAATCTAAGAAACTCAATGTTTTCCTCATTCGTATTCATGCAATTGAATCGCTTTATTACAACTACATTCACGCATCCGCCTTCCGCACTTGACCAGACCAGAATTCCCAGAGTTCTGCCTTTGTAGGTTGACCGGAGCACGCATGGCCGCCTGAATATACGCAAGTATACTCGTATGTGTTAAACTTGTTACTTTTGTACATACTCGTCGGGCGCATGATTACATATTCCTGCCAGCTGGGCACAAATTCCTTTGGGTTTATTAAAGCAGAATAAGTTGAAAAATTGAATAATAGTTAGGAATTTTCAGCTTTCAATTTCTTGCCGGCAGCAACTTTTTTATTTCATTATTCATATGCCTCGATCTATTTTATCGTTGCACATTAGCCGGTCTTGCTTGGCCGCAGGAAGGTTACGCACGTCTTGTTTGCTGCATTCTGTGTTTTACCAAAAAAGGGAAAAAATCTGGCAATTTCAACAAAAGCTAGTAGCAAACATACATTTAGGGAGTTTTTAGGACAAAAATTTAATTCACAATTTTAGTGTGACACATGTCACATTGAAGTCTTTGTTTCGTCGTAATATATTATTCTTGTCCATTTTAGTTCGACAGCAGTGTAAATGGGAGAATCGGTACAGGTTGTGTTATTGTCCTCTTTTAGAAGCGTACCTAATCTCTTTTAAGGGAAAATACGTTAATATCTACCCCTGTCGGTAACATCCGGGATGAAAAACTAGCTTGAAAAGTAACTCCCAAGCTAAATGTTGAAAAAAAAAGAATTTCTTTGGCAAGATATTTCCTATTAGCAGAAAAATCAAGATAGCATTTGCCTTTCTAGTTCTTTCCAAACCAAAGCATAAAAATAATTCCTTCGCGCTGCAAGAATCATAAAAGACGTTGATCCGCGATGAAAATACATGCGTACAACTGTAAAATTGTGCTACTAAATAAAGACAACGGTCAGCGCGAATATGGATTGTTCTGATACATCGAAGTCTGTTTAGCCGCAAAGTCGAAGAATCTCTCAGTTTCTATCTTGTCATCTAATGCGCTTCTTCACTATTTTATCTCGGATTATATTGCTGAAGTACCCTCCAAGTCGTCTGCAGGCCACAAGAAATGACTAGACTTTAAAATGAGTGATGACCCTACATAGAAAACTCTTCTTACGTTACATTGTGGCACCGGATAAGGATGTCATCACCTAACCTCTTTTGGTTTTGTTTTCTCAACTTTGTTTTTATTTTTTGCCAGCGACTCGACAGAAGCAGGTATAAGTCACGCGCTTTTCATGCAAATAGCTTTTATTACTGATTTATATGCCTGGGGAAAACCACGTCAATGGGCTTTCTAAAGATTATTGCTCTTGATTAGCGCTATTAGTGTGCACGTTAATCTTTATTAGAACATTTTTACCACAGCGCTTGAAAGTTGTCAATGAAATTGAAACGTTTGTGAGGATTGATTTAACCAGAGGAAAGCATGAGATGGCATATGATAATAAATTACTTCTGGGTGACTGTCTTCATTTGATTACAAATATTAGATTAATAGATTCGCTTAAAGTCGTAAAGTTAGTAGTGTTGGAGCAGTATAGTATTTGACATTTTATTTTATACGCGAGTGCATTTACACGTGCGTTCACACATTTTCTTTTGAATAAATAAATAGTAATATTAAAAATTATAAATCAAAAATAACGTTTATTAACTGTTTTATCATGTTACGAAAACTTTAGATTATGAGAACTCGACTATGTATTTGATTCTAAACTCAGAGTTCTAGTAATAGTAATAGGTAATAGGCTGACACTCTTTCACAAACTATAAAGAACATTGAAGATCATAGAAGGTGCTGATACGAATTTGACCAAATATGGCTAGGCTTTTAAAAATAACACAAAAAAAAACAGCATTAAAATTAGAACTTCCTCTGATGAACTACGTGATGCCACCGACATATACAAACACGAGCATCAAATTCATAACACTCCCCTGTTTTGTTTTGAGGATTAAAATTAATGTTATTGCGTCTATTCACACGTTCACTGCCACAGTCTAAATTGGAGTATTTTAGAGATAACCAAGAATTAAATATAGAAATTTTATTCTTTTCACTACAAAGTATTTGAGTAAAAAGTTTACTAAGATATTATGATTATATGATTGAGTACATGTACTAGTTTACAAACATGAACCAATAAGGGTTTGGCGTTAAACCACAAAACATAGAAAAGTGTAGGGCTGGATCACGCAATATCGCGTGATAGGCCATATGCGCTCGTGGCCATTTCACGTGAATTCATTCGCGTGTTAATTTGGATATAAAAGTTAAATCGAACAACTCGACAAATTAAATTCAATTTTACTTCCTTTATTATATTTTTATAATTTTGTGTTTATTAGAACGCAAATATTAGGCGTGGAATTTAGTCATCGGCTTTACATTAATTAAAATAAATGCAGGTACAACTTTTTGAAAATGAACTTTTTCCTTAACTGGGATTTTACAATACATCTGGACCAATATAGCCGCAAAAAGCAGTAGTTGAACAGCATTCCGCGTTCCAATAAAATAATCGATCAAAAGATCTAAAATGTTCAAGAATTCTCATCCATTACTGAGAACTGTACTGTGGCAAATGGCAACGCTTTTTGAATACAAGTTTCAAAAATAATATTTTAATATTAAAGCTATCATTTTATTTCATAATAACACATTTCGGTAATAACATTAAAATGTTGTTTATAATGTTGTCAAATGTAACATTTTCTCTCCAGAACTTCTACGGTGTTCTAATGCAAAATTGAGAGGTATGCTGGAGTAACTTTCAGGTACTTTGTAGATTTCACGCGATGGAGTCATGATGTTTGATTAATAAATTTTAAAGCCTCCAAAATTTACAAAATTCTTTTGGTCATTAATAAATTGAATCAAGTGAAAATGACCTTCGTTGCTCATTATGTTGCTTTAACGAAATATTTTACTACGCCATAACAATAATAAATGTTTTGTAGCGATTGGCACGTATAATACTAAATAAAATGCATAATGAATCATACATTTTTGATGCTTAACCTTCGATGTACTGATGAGAAATATGCTACTGAAGCCAAATGCCAAGTAAACGTAATTGTAAGTCTTTAATTATCTCCAACGATTACTGGTGATGATTTTTTAACAAAAACTATAAATGTTTAAATATAAATAAATGAATAAATAAAAAGCGCACTGTCTTTCAGGGAAGGTTTTCGTAAAAATTTCATTCTCTACAGATATGTCTAGAATGGAATGCCTAAATGGAAATCTAAATCTATAAAGTAAATTGTCTCTCAAGTTCATACGAAGCATTTCAAAATAAGATTTCCAATTTAGTCATTGATCTTTATCGACCTCCTCCATATCAAACTTTTACTTCTTCAAATGCATTTATTTCAACATTTCATCTTAGTCTTGCTTGTAAATAGCTAAAATTAATTTACAAGTTATTCCATTTTACATTTCGCAGAAGAAACTGAAAGAGCTGTCTGCGACTTCGAAGTGCCTACAAATGATTTTGAAATGCAAATTGTGTACATAATCTGAATTTAATTTATTTCCCTAGTTTCTTATGGTACACTGAACACATAAAGGACGAGTTCATGAAGACAACATTTTTGATTTCATGTGTTTTTAAGTATTTTAAAAAAAATTCATCGAAAAATGCAACATAATTCATGCACTTTTATAAAATACATATTTACAGTGTTGTTTAATTCTAAGAGTCCAAAATTTAATTCCCCAATTGAAGTATATTCGTGTAAATTATTTTTTTTGTATAAAGAAAAAGGAGAATATTATTATTACTATACATAATATTACGATGAAGTAAAAAGAAACAAATAATTGCATGACCTTCAAATGACACAAATGAAAATCAGAAATCAATGACACCTGTTTTATTGTAAAAAGGTTGACCGGATGTACAATCAGTCTGTTATTTGTATACAAGCTAGCATAAGCTCAACCTGAGTAAATAATAATGTTTTGCATACTGTCAAACTGTGCAAATAATTATACGAAATTTCTTCAATTGTTTTCCTTATCCTTCAAATCATAAATCACCCTTTCTTATCTCTGGGTTAAAGTAACGCTCCAAGGACCATTTACCCTTGGCAAATATAAACGATCTCTTTTGATATCAAGTAATATATAAGATATAATAAAACTGTAGCGGGGCCGAATCTACACATCAAATTTTTTTTTTATTATTGTGTACATTATTATCGATATGGAGAGCAAAATAACAATTTTTACAATTTTTGTCTGTCTGTCTGTTCGCGTATCATGCGGAAACTATTGAACGGATTTAAATTTAAACTTGGCGTGTTGGTAACTTATGTCTTTAATCAGGTTATAGGATACTTTTTATCCGGAAAAAAAAGAAGTCTCCGCGGGGTAGTGAAAAACTGCCCAGACCAAACGCAATTCGACCCCTAAGGGGGTAAAATGTGTTTCACGCATTTTTAAATACCTTTTAGGCCTGATTAGATTGGCGAAAGGTATGCGGGTGGTTGACGAGGGTGAGGTTGGCGTGGTGTACTTTCAACGAGTAACGTGTAACATGTTAACTTTCCTTCTTTGACACAACGTTATAATGGAAAAATGAAAATTTGTTGGAATTTTAAATTCTTTTTAAAATAGTCGCAGAGAGAGCAAGTGTATTTAATAAAAGCATACCAGAAAGCCTTGAACAAATTTATACACAAGGACAGAAAGATTTTTGAAAATGTTATTTTATTGTTTGTTTAGGGGCAGGCGTTTCTCATTCTCATATCTCTCTCTCATTCTTCTACGGCACGGGTTTATCCCGATTTTTTTAGATATTTTTAATTTAAAGGTGATGCTATTTTCATTGTACTTACAAGACTGAATTATACTTAGAAGGATGTGTATTTTTTCACAAACTGTATTTTAAAATTAGCTGCTGTTTCGTTCCGTCACAATATTGACAGTTTAAATGATTTCAGTATATGTTTAGGCCAATTCATTACGCAAATACTGTGATGGATGGCTCTTGTGAAAAGGACAAAATCTGTGTCTTATGTACTCATACAAGACATAAAAATACGGAATATAATGCCGATGTTGTAAATTAAGAATTCCTATGTTAAATTCACGATATAGTTGGGATTATTTCTTTTTTATTAATTGCAATATTTCTTAGCACTTTCACCGCCACACGCATTTTATAAGAAATCTCCGTTAAATCACGGGTGACATATGACAGTCAAAATAAAAACCTAATAACATAAAAATATATAAAATTGAAAATGATGATTGTATTGTTTTTTACTTTTGTTCAGATCGTCTTTATTTGACGCTGTTACCCAAATTTGGGAGACACGGCGTAATAGAAGTTTCTTGTGTCACCCATATTCGGGAAACATGGCAGTTTAAGCGGGGAGAATATAACCATTAAATAATACGATTAACTTTAAAGTGCAAAAAGAAAGTGTCATTAAATATACCATATGTGCTCTTCTTGCCGGCAGTATATAGTATTCATACAGACTGACGATCTCGTTACCGTCTTTAGCGAGCTATACGCAAACGGTAAACTGTTCGGATGTTTGCACAAATGGTAGATGAGCTTGTTTTCTAAGAAAAAAACCAAAAGAAAAATAACTTGCACAGATCTCTTCTGACGAAATATTCTCAATATGACGATATTTCATTAGTTCTGTAGAATTCAGAATTCATGCATTAACAGCAAAGATCAATACAATAATACATATTGTTAATCATTTAATACGACTCGAAGAACTCAAGTAGTTGAGAAATGGTATATAGTTGATTCGATTGAAATTGTATCGTAAAACAGAAAATTCTCAAGTAAAAACACGAATCTGAGAACCAGTAAAATTTACTGACATTCAACTTGGAATATCCTGTATTTACTATTAGATTTCAATAGAATCGCATTCGTGGATAAGACCCCATATTTTATAATTACAAAAGGGGTCTGAACGAGGTACCTAGCTCTTTTCATATTCTCATTGAATAATAACACAACACATCGCATCTTTCAAACTACTATGCCTACAATATTTGTTGAATTATAAATCCAGACATATTTTTAAATTTCAAAAATATAAAAATGTTATACATAATTAAAATCAAATAAAATGTTTCAGTGATGGGTCTAAGTATAAGATCAGAATTAAACCTTAATTCCCATTGTTTTTTAATACACTTGGAATAAATGTTGACTAAAATAGACTTCTTTGTCCCCAAAAAAGTAAGTAGGTGACTTGAATAGGATTTTTTCGTATATTGACGACTTGAATACGAAAATGCTTAATTTCTTCCGGCTTTCAGGAAAAATAGAAGTAAATAGTGAAAAAACTCATTGGCTATTTAATATTTGTAAAAAGCATTATTAGAGATCACAGGAACCCTTTTTTAGCCTGAAGCCTAGACTAGCACAAACCTGAGGACTTTCAGATCTGAAATTTTTAAAATAACCTTAATGGACCTCCGAACCGTACAAAGCGTGACTTTTGCGAAAACCCGAATTTCATGACCTTTGGACCTGGAATATTTCACAACGCCGGCATGATATCCATCCATTTCGACATGTTACTCAGAACACCCTGACGAAGTTGTATACAAAAATTTAGCTGAACGGTATTTATTTGGGAAGATTGTCGAATTTAATGCCAACAATTACTAGATCATTTATATATCAATAGAAGATTGTGGTCAGGATTTTGAATTTAATTTAATCATGAAACACTTATCCTAACAAATGCTTTTTTTTGCAAGATTAGTAGATTAGTTGTATTTTATGGCTATACTACATTTAGAGTGGAAGCTTTCATTTAGCTGAATTCTTTTATAATTTTGAATTCTATATTTATTGAAAATTGTATGCAATAAAACATCTGCGTCTTCGAATTCGTAATATGTGAAAAAATCCCATCGAAAACACCTACTACGTGTGCGAGCACAAAGGAAATAATTCTTCAGAGAGAGAAAAGTTAAGAGTTGCCATTTTAAAAGTATTAGAGTGTTGCCTTATTTCAGAATCTTGCTACTGCTATCACGTTATTTTGTTTGCAAATTAACTTTTAAATTAAAAAACCAAATATTACTAAAACAGTGTCAAATGTTAGAAACATTGTGGGTATGTCTTCCATTAAAGTGAGACGTAATAAGCTATTCCTTCTATGAGCTCAGTTTTAGAAAAAAAAAAAAACAATCCATGTCATTAATGAGAGGAAAGACGCATCTGAAGCATCTGACTTTTCACTGTTTCTCCAGTTTCATAATATTGCTACTGTTTGTGGCAGCAACCTCGTAATGGGACGGATAAGCCGCCACTGAATTTTGCTTTCAGAAACTCCGTATTCTGCAAACACCAAAACAACTAATTTGTTCGGCGGTACTTCATTAAGATAGGCCAAGTTACGATTTTATAAATGCGTTGAGAAGTGAAAAATGTTTTATTGCAAAATTACCATCAATGCGTCACTTAAAATTCCAAAAGCGCCCTTTTTCTCACTTTGCAATCTAGCATGCAGCGAACACTTTTAAAGAACGACAATCTAGATCAGCTAGCATCGTTGCTTTTATGAAATAGAAAAACCTTTTGTTTTGTTGTGCGCGGTGGATTACGTTGCAACACTTATGTACTTTATGTCACCAAGGCAAAACTGCTCTTGCGCTACTTATTCGCGATTTTGTGCAATTTTAACAATAAAGAATAACACCAACACACGCTAGTCGGGCTACACACAGTCGTGAATCAAACACCATTTATTTTGCATTGGATGAGGAAGGCAGGCGAAGGCATCTCGTCGTGCCAATCACTTTTCATGGCTTCGCTGTCGAAGCGGCACGAAATCAGTTCGAAATTAGTGAATCAAGTCGAAGTGAATTTTGTTTGCAAATTTTATTTTCGATTGTATTTTGCAAGCGTTCGCGGTGTTTCACTAATTATCCGCCGTTGCACCTCTAAGGCTGGGAGTGCTCGTGGCCCAAAGAGGTTTTTGCAGAAGGTAAAAATCGCAACCAGGCGGCCAAACGTGCATGTTGCGAAAATTCTAGTTCAGTTTTCATTTAATCGCTTCTATATATTTTTACATTCATGTGCAAACGTACGGCGGAGGGCGCGATAATCACTACATGACCGAACGGCGGTAAGACGCGATTTGCACTGAGAAAAAGGTTACGGAGCCTTATAAATCACAAGAGAAATTTGAAGCGGCGGAATCGATATCAATGCACGTCTGGATAAAACGCGATATCGAAGACGACTGGACTTGTACAGCATTTTCCGAAGAAATTTTAGCTGGGTCTGGGTCTTTCTTCACCAAGTTGTCTCAGCCCGGCCGCGTCTTAAAGTCGCGATCGTGGAGAGCTAGCTGCATGCAGGCCGTACATACACAGATGAGAAGAAAATGAACTTTGCGACTCAGAGACAAGTCCGACTTCTGAGATTACTTTACATATTCCTTGCACTCACCTCAAGCCGGCTTAGGTAAAAGCAGCAGCAGCGAATTGCCAGGTGAAGGAGGCATACCGCCTTCCGATCGCAAGATTTCAGCGGTAAAGTAAGGTGACGATTAAAGTCGAGGTGACAATTTTATGAAATCGCAGCCCCGCGAATTGATAGGAATTAGCAATAATTACGTTTTTAACGTTTCGATAAAAGTGTAAATTGGACCCTCAACGAGCTTCGTATTGGGTGCGAGGGAACTGATTATCTTCGCAGCACCGATCATTTTTTACCTTGGGAAAGTGCTCGTTAGCAGAAATGGCACGCCTTTACCTGGGAGTTTCTGTTATTTAAAAGTCATTTGCAAAAAAAAGGGTATGATTCCAGTTTTTAGTTTTTAATTGGGTCAATGTCGAGTTTTATTCGCCACTTTAAAAGCAACGTTGCAGAAACGAGTACAATCGCTCAGATCCCAACAAGTGATCATTATTCTACTAACAAAGAATTTAACATACATATGTATGCAAGTATAGAGTTTCTTGGATACTGTACCGTTTTTGCATTCTCTCTTTGAAAACCCATTATGATAAATTGACTCAAAATTGAACATTTCATGGCTCGATATCATATTTTTCATGGCTCTTAAAATACATACTTTATTAATAAAACTTCTCAAAAAATTCAGATATCTAGATTGGGTACTCTACCAAAAATGATAAAAAAATAGAAGTATGCGAATAGTGCCTACTATAATACTAATCGATATAAAAATCGATTCGAATATTCAATAAATCGAATTATCCGAAGGAGTACGAATAGTTGAAAAATGCAAATTACACAAATAATTGAAAAAATCATCAAAAGAGGAGTTCGCTGCTGAATCAAAATTCGAGGAATCGGATGTTTTGGAAAGGTTAAAGAAATGGGAATATTGTTGGGCAAAGTGTATTGAGATGAAAGAAGACTGTTGAAAAATAATTTGGATTTTTGGATAAAATGAAATTCTTTCAATTCTAATTCACTGACTTATCCAATATCATACGTACAGACAAAAGTGGTTTTCACTTTTTGTTATATTTGGGAAAAGTGTTGGAAGTGTAGGAAAGCGTCGAACAAGTCTTTGCAATTTTTTTCTGATGAATGTAGTGCTAGATATATTTGATTTTTCTATTTATTTCTATTTGACACAAACCCTCTGTTTTGAAAATAAAACAAGAAAAATAACTTTTATTTTTGATCTATACAGAAAAATGATTTGTTTTACTCCAAGTTTCCAAATAGACTTTCCTCAATTAAAATAACTAATAACATTCTATTTGACAGCACAAAATTAAAATGAAAGTGATTCTAAAAAGTAGGTATCTTAAACTGGCAATCATGCTGTTTAAATAAGCTAGCAAATATTACGTGCAGTATTATCAATTGTTAATAAATAAATATGCTGTAATAAGCAATCTGTAATACGGGGTAATATTTGTTATCTCCTAACAGCATTGTTTTTATCTAAACTATTCCAGTTAAAGCTATGAACCTTAGAGTCGGCACTCAGCACCTCAACATCAATTTAATTATTTTAGTTCGCTAATTAGGTACTTGATTGCATTGTGTGACTAAAATAATTATTAAAATATTACAATTGATATATGTATTCAAACGTTTGATATGCAAAGATTTTCATTTTTTTAAAGAAGTAAATAATTGTATTGTAACAACTTTGTGTCTTCTTCTACTAATTAGTCTGGACTCTGGAGTAAATAACCGCATGATTACACTCTGCGTAGAGGGCAACTTGAGACTGAAAATAAATTTTTGACAATATATTTTATAAGACCTCAAAAAAATAAAAATGCGTTCCTTTAACATTATCAAAAGATACACCGCTCACTAAACTTCTGACGTGCAATCGTTTTCGCAAAAGTTATTTGATCTCGAGTAGCATTTCAAAATTTCATTTTTTTTTCATCAAATTAAGAACGGTGTAAATATATTGAATTTGATTTTTTTTTCTGCAACATAAGCCCAAGATACTCCGCAAATGCAATCGAGCCGATCTCTTCCCAAACCGCAACCGTTCTCGGTGATACTTTACATAAGTACCAACATACATACATATTATATTATATATGCAGTCAATTTTATATGCACGGACAGTGCAATGCGAGGGAAAACGTGATCACTTGTTACGAAACGTAAACTTTAATCAAAATCCTCAATCAGATTTCCGCATGAACTTTATTTATTTTTAAGAAGGAAACTTATTTTATCACAGATCTCCGAATGCAAGGCGCATGAAGAAAATTTTGAGAAGTCGTTATCACCTCCGCTTCCTCAGTTTTCAGTTCAATGCATTTTTGGCTTTATCGGAAGAATTAATTAAGAAATGGCAGACATGCCAACATTTCATTTTGGGTTCGTTCGACTGACCAGATTGACTTAAATGATATAAATGGCCATAATAACTTAATTTAAATGAGACCAAAACTACATTTGCATTATTTGCGAGAAATTGAAAATAAGCCAAGTAGACCGCGTCGCAGTCTACTTCGAAGAAAATCCGAACATCTTTCGCTTTGGGCACGTGCCGATGAAAACAACTGGTCAAGTGAAAGAAGGAAATTGTAGTCGTTAAACTATTGAGTCAGTCCAAAGTTAGCACCTCGATCGGGATGTAAACATCCACAAGGCTGGATGGAATTACATCTGAATTCCGATTGTATCTATTCTGGTATAAGTGGGAGCCTACGTGTAGCTTGGTTTTATAAGCCGTAAGAGGTACGATGTACGAGAGCATCCTGTTAATATATGGCACACCACTCCACTATTGGTTCGCTACCATCTACTGTTCATATATCGCCTGACCCAAACAACGCCATTGATGACTCCGTCGCACATTGTGGTACGTGTTTTATGTCTGCGAATATTATCGGCGGTAACAAAGCAATAAATTGTAGGCATTTACCTGAGCTGGAGAAACCATGATTATCAGCACTATATTCATTCGCAGCCATAGCTTAGCAACATCACATGTTATCTTCTTGCAACAAACCCATTAGATTTCAAATTTGTTACAGGCACTCACTAGGTATCGTGTCGTGTGTGCGGACATGTGCCTACTGCCTATGCAGGTTTCTGTTTACAAATAAATCAAATGCAGACACGAGAGAGACGAATCAAATGAATTTTATGAACCATGTCCACACATTTCAAACCATTTATAGCATCTTTTCCAGCGAAATGAGTTTTATTACCATTGTTATTAAAACGTTACTTGTCATGGGCATGGTTGACCTGCAGGTTCGTATTGATATCTAATTGGTTTAAAAATATAAAACGTATTTATTGCCTTATATTACAAGCAACGGCGTTTAATATTAGTTTCTCCTTCCGTTTGCTATATTGGAAAATTAGATAAAAATTTCATTGTTTTGTAAGAATGGACTATCTTGTTTCAAACCACAAGTTCTAAAGTGTAGCTTAATGCAACGTAGATAGTTTAAAATTTCACTTTGACTTGTGATGAGTTCAATTTTTTACAAAACGCTCTGTATAACATTTGGCGCACTTGTAAAGTAAAAGAGTTGCATTTCATCGCTTGCCTCGTTGTATGTAGAAGAACAGGTGTGGAAGGAAATATCTTTCTCCTATTTAGAACAAAAACTGGTTTAGCAACTGTAACTCAACTCAATCATCAAATTCTATGAAATCTCTGCAACCATACTAGAAAATCCCAGACGCGATTCCAAGAATACAGAAAAACTAAAACAATAAGCAGCAATCAGGCTGCAGAGCAGGGGTTATTCCCAATCATATGACAAGGACTCGATATTTTTCTTAAAATTTAAGATAAGATAAATTTCCGTGAAGTACCATGTGGGTGGAAACAAGAGCCAGTTGTTGGCCTTTTAAATGTATCAACGATTAATGTTTCCTCATACTTTTATGCTTACTTTAGTCGCAAGCAGTCGGAAGATAAGCCACTTCAACGAAATGAAAAGAATCAACAGCCTCACTAAAACTACAAATAAATGTTGATGTCGATCGTTGGTCCTACCTGTACTTTCGCAGTAATGGAAACATAAAAACAAATTTTAAAAAACAAGTCATATTTGGGGGCTCGGTGGGCTAAAAGATTGTTTAGAAGATGTAAAGCAAGTCGAAACTTGCGTCTTTTCCACTCCATCGTAGGTAAAAATGTCTTAAACCAAAATCTGGTAATTTTCTCATTTTTAGTTTCACGCATACGTATACGTTACAGATGCTCGCTGGTGTTACATGACTTCAATGTTACAAAACTTCAATGGATATATTTCCTCATTGGAAAATACATCGCTTCTCGTTTTCTCGGAAATACAAGAGAGCCGCATTAATTATTAGTTCTAAGGTATAAATGCCGCATTTTCAGAACAGGTGGTATAAATGGTAAATTCCTCGCTTACACCTCAGCTGACTCTAGTCAACGCGCAATTGGTACGCAATGAATTAATGTATGACGCGGGGATCACACCTTGGAACGGTTCTTAACTCTTTCCTGCGTTACCCAAGCAAACAAAAATTTCTTGAAGCTCTCAATCATCACTGACGTAACGATTTATTAATCTTGGTTTAAAAGCTCGTCGTCGAAGTTCCTAGGAAACCAGACGAGTTAAATTTTGTAATTTAAATTTGTTTTATTTGCTGCTTCGAGGAATTACGATAGTTTGCACACTTCCCTCTGGCCCATCCTTCAAAGCATTATCTTAATGGAAGTAACGTTGAGATATTGGAAAAGTTTCTTTTAAGTTGATCAACGAAATTCATTTGGGGTTTTTTAAAAGGTACTTTTAAAAGGGAATGAATAATTAATGGTTCATATTTTCTCGTGAAGGTGAACTCTGTGGATATTTGTTACGTAAGAGAGATTAAAAAAATAAAGAAATGACTACTGTGTACTGTGAGGGGGTAGCTCATACATAAATAGTTCTGCCGCATTTTGTTTGTTTAAATAGTAACTTAAGTCTCCAAAACTATTTGGTCATTCTACATTTGTATTATTGCTATTTAAAGATTGGACTAATTTCTATGGTTTAGATAAACAGTAGATATACATGATTTCAGTTATAAAAGAGGTTTCTAAACTTCCAATAGGGATAATTGTTGATCTGAGTTGTCACTCAGACAGATCTTTATATTTATGTTCAGTATAGTCCGGCAAAAAAAATCATGAATAGACTCACGCTTGAGGTAGGGTCAAAAGTTATCGAAATTTGAAAATCGATTGAACGTCGATTCAAGAGACTTATAGACAACATCGTGATTTTTATGATCAAACTGGTAGATTTCGTACCACATACACTCTGCATGATGCAACGACACTAACACCATCGGAATATACGTTACACCATTTTTTGTTTGCCTAGGTGAGATTTACCGCCTCTATCATTGTTTCCTACGTTAACTGACACACTCCGTATAAAAACCAATTGTTAAAATCCATTGAACCGTTCATTTACAATAAATTCCCAAAAAACGGAACGGAGCTGATAACTGATATTGGTAAACGGGTTACCTGGGCGAAGTTTGACAATTATAGGAAGCGTGGACGACAATAGTATATAACTTTTATGTATTTAAATGAAATTAAAAGTTAAACTTACCCATCAGTGAAGAAAACTTGTGTTAAAAAAATACGCTTTGCGTAGAATATATTTCTCTAACTGCCTTTTTGTGACGTTCTTCCTCCCATAATAAAAATTATCCCTTTACATATAATAAGTACATTATTAGGTTTCATCATTTTTGTTAATAATTCACCAAAGCTCGTATTAACATACACACATATCAAAATTAAAGACGGCAACCCGATTTGCAGTTGGAAAGATTCAAGTTTTACTGGCTGTGTCATCTTCAGTTACACCCAGCTAATAATACATCCGCTGTTTACAAACGGGTAACCTTGGGTGGACCACAATTCGCTCACATAACTGTTATGTAAACAATAGCGCTATTGATAAATAAGTTTACCAAGTCTGTGAAAAACCATGCTCTACTGGATAGCAAACCATAATCCGAGAAGTATCGCGTAACGCTCATATCTGCAAATACGTATACCTCAACATGAAAGTAATTAGCTCCCGTAGCTCTCTCCCCCACATAAATCACACATCCCACTTTGGAGCCTAATATTGCAGAATGGTAATTTGCCCACACTGAATAATTATAAACCTGCAGCTTAACTCTCTAATGGAAACTACTCGAAAGTAATGCGTGAACAGATTTGCTCATCACAATACCAGAAAGGGTAATAAAAGCCTAAAATAATTCAACCGAATTTATTTTGATTAGATCAGGAGACAAGGGGTAAGTGTATTCATATGCTTGGAAATACGACATAACGACGCAAGCAGATGATAAATTTGCAAATACTATTCGCGGTATGAGACTCCTTTCGATTACGAAGGTTATACCGCACGGTGTAAATTATTCGACACGCTTTGCCTCATTCACAAACATAAATTGAAACTGCAAATAATCAATTTGAAAGGGTCTGCCGAGAAACAATGTCAGCATTCGCCCTGAATAGACAGACAATGGAATCCTTCGAATTTCATGTTTTATGGGCAAATGAATTAAGGAAACTATTTCTAATTGTAGTAGAAACTATGTGTTTGTATGCTACCAATCCAATTCAAACAGCATGTATACCAAATGAAAGCTTATGACGCAAGCTTCAATTTTTATTATGGCGATAAGATTGTAAAGTGCCGTGGAAGAAAGATTTTCTGCCTTACAAGTAATTATAAAATAAAGATGTTTTTTGTATTTTCTGCAAACCGTAGTTTTTAAATATATTTTTACAATAAGTGGAAATCCCCGGAAATCGGAGACAAGAGACTTGTTGTTTGTAATCACTTGTTAATTGCTCGTTGTGCACTTACGTCATATCGGTATCAGTTATTTTTCGACATTCTGATCCTGGCTATTCTATACGGACTTTCGCTAACATTTGCAGAATGTGTACAATGGACTAGATGATATGAGGCTGTGAGCTCCAAAATTCGTTACTTGCTACTTTTTGATAAATCGAGATAGCAGTATTTTTATCGGCTGATTTCATGTTCATTCGTTTTGTGAAACTAAAAAGAAGCAAGAAATCTCCTTGCTCCTTTCGATTGAAATTCTGAAATTATTTTCGCTATCTGACTTGCACTGCTAAGCATAAGTTTTCTGTTAACTAAACATAAATAAAATCTACTTCGGTCTTTGCTGAAAATGCAAACATTTTCTTTTAATTGCCACCATTTTTAAAAACCATACACTTAAAGGAAAGCATGTGCGTTATGTATAATTTCAAGAAATTTCAAATGTGTTAAAAAAATAAAGTTCGACAATTTCACGCGTCAGTTCGAAAAACTCATCAATTCTTCCAGTGTGTATTTATGCAATTTGTGATAGACGTGTTCTTGGAAGTGTATACTTAAGGAATTCGCGAAAAAATTAAAGTAAATATTATTAATCCGCTACTAAACGATGACGAAAAATCGCAACATCCACTTAAATATCGTATGTAATCCGGAAACTTTATAATGTTACTCCAGAAGCTCGTACTACCTGCACTTTCTATTTAGCTATAATCTCACAATCCGACAGAGTTCCGCCTGCATCTGATATGCAAATATAAACAATACTAGGAAAGCGCCCTTGCTTTTTTTACAGCACAGCTGCGGCGCCGATTGTTTTCTGGGAAAACCCTCAAGTGAAAAATTCCAACTCACTGATCACGTTGAACTTATTAAGTTGAAATTTTCGGAGAAATAAGTGTGCTTCGAGCAGGCAGAGGTGCTATCAAATTTATAATGGATGTGTCTCTATTCTCCAGTGACCCAAATTTCTTGTAGGAAATGGTAGAGCTATTTCGGGAATTTCTAAAGGGCACCAGCCAAATGTTGTGCCCGTGCAGAGTAAATATCGATTTGTGTGCCCGAAAGCTAGGAGCCATAGGAATTTTGAACAAAATTCTACGTGTAGGACAATAGGGAGTTGGGTAACGCATACCTAAGTAATGGCGTTCGCAAATTACCTATCTTGTCACTCAGATTTTAAAACCTTTTGAGTTTATTACTTTTAAAGAAGACCATTTTAAAGTTTTCAATTAAAGACAGAAAAGAGACTCCAAAAAAAGAAAAGCTTTTAAACTCTTGATGGAATTTGATTGAAAGTGGAGTAAAAAATACACTTCATTACTAACACCACAAGTAGGGCAAATTATTTTTAAAAATATTATTTGTCACCAGTAGAAAACGTATTTAAAACTACTAGTTGTGCAATTAGTAAATAGTGTATTTTTCACTCAATTTTTTCAACTAAAGTCGGGTAAAGAACGTATCGGTGTATACATTTTATAATAATTTGTATCAAACGATGCAACTAACTTACAACTTGATAAAATAATTTATGAGCAAAATTCTCTCTTCTGAATTACTGATAAGCTAAGCTTTTACAAAAATGCATATCGTCTGGACGAATCATTGGACCATATCTTTCTGAAAACAATGTGATGTTACATACATTCATATTGTCAAAAACTATCGCCTAACGATCGCCTCCATTGCCAACATTTTATATTGACCATCCGAAAGTAATACCCAATATTTGTGAAATTAAGTTTACTTACACTCGTAGTAGTTCCCAAATTTGCATTTTTGCACATATCACGCGTCCCAAAGTCGGAAAGTAATAAAAGTTACAACAAACATTTTTGATTAAACAAATATCTACACAAAGGTTATATATAACTTTCGTCTATAACCAATCGTTTTAAGAACACTCCTAAACTACGAAACACATTCTGGCACATTCTCCAATTCGTATTAATCCAACGTACCTACGACAGAGTCGGAGATAGAAATCTAAAGTGAAAAATCAAATAGAGTGCAAGATAGCACAATGTTGAATTGTCTGTTTTCACGGTATCCATATTTATTGTTTTCTGTTTTTTATAGACTTCCATAAAGGTAAATACAGATACTAGATACTTAGTGTTTCTTCGCAGGAATAAAAACCGTTGATCGACGAAAACATCTAATCTTCTAATACTTTTAGAACAGAAAAGAGGAGAGAGGAGTGGTGGAGTACTCAGTTGAAAACTTGGAAGATCCACTATTGAATTATACTTGAACTGCGTTAAATGTGTATATGGTTAGTTGTCAGTAAATATCGAAAAATAGAATATGACGGTATTCAATTTAGACTTCCTGTAACAAATGGTCTCTATATCTTCCAGATTTTTAAGTAAATTTGAAATAACAAAATCCAGAGTCAAAGAAAGCATTTGAACTTAATTTATATGTAATACAAATTCTTAACGTCAAATTGGATCATGTCTTTCTTCCATTGAAGATGATATTAAAACAATTGCTTTTGTGTTTCTCGCGTTGCTGTATGAAAGTTTGTAATGTAAATATAAACACCCACAAATGGGTGGTTTCGTATGTAAAATTATCAAGATTAGCACCAATTAATTTCCAGTTACTCAACAAAATAAAAAAAAATTTACATCTCTGCAACGAAGATAAATATCGTTGTAAAAAGCGTAATCCCCGATTTAAATTTACCGCTTGTTATTCACGTCGCCCTGCCAAAGAGCATTAATAAAAAATCCTCTTAATTGTTTAGCAGAAAACTTTCTGCGAAAAATAACAGGTAATCATTCAACCTGTGGGACGTAAAGCGCCTACCTTCTTGCGAATTCCACCGTAAAAGCAGTCTGCTGACCCCTAAAATTTCAAGTTTAACCAAAAAACGAACGCAGCACGCTCCCTCGCCTCTGGCTCAGAATTATGGAGACGGAGTACACCTTATGTACTTCTTTTAATCAATTCGATTGCCAGTGAAATCCAGCTGACTGTCGTGTTTTGACCGTGACACAAAAAAGAGCAAAACTCGGTTAAGAGAGTTACCTGTATACAGAACAGAAGAAAGAACTATCGCTGAAAAATGCCCATCCGATGTATAGAACCAGTTTTATAACAAATCGCTGGGGCCTGCTAGTCGCTGTATCTTTTCTTAGCTGGCACGATCCGAGAACAATTTATCGAGCTGCTACGTAACTTTTTGTCATAATTTGTGCATCCACCATGGCCATCAGCATCGCGTCCAGAACTCAAAAATAAAAAGACTTCTTAATCGAAGCTGGCTCCGCAGAAGGGCGTTGTACCCTGTGATTTATTACGGAAAGTTGCACGTTTTCTTCGGTGCACATATTTAGTGCAAGGGAATTTAAGGCAGAACCTGTGATATAATGCCCCTTAGCGTTTTTTTATCATTCTTCACAATAACTTTACTTTCTAGATCTATTTTTAGAATACTCGTTTCTGTGATGGATTGCATCAATTTTAACTCAGCACCTGGATAAATTAAGTCGTCGCTTTTTGTTTTTATATTTCTGTAAAACAAAACACAGTATGTAATTGTTTTGCTGGCATTAAAGGTGCCAATCGTATATTTTGTATGAATAGATGCCGTTGACTGGGAAACAATATTTAATAGAGCTAGCTCCCTAAAAAATTAGCAAAATTAGCAATAATGAAAAGCGTAGGTTACCATCCATACATATATGGGAAACCATTTGGTATTTTACTCACAGTAGGTATACCGATATACGAGTAGGTACTGATTACTATAGAATTTTTCATAAATCACCATGCCTGTTTTTATATTTACATAATTTTAATGAAAACTTTCATATATTAGTAGTAATGTCCTTTAACCTCAGTAAGGACGCTCCCTGAGTTTGGAAATAATAAAAAACACAAACCGTTTAGCTTTTTTTCGTCATCGCGAGTGGATAACAATTTATAATATACATTTCCAATGGTTTTTATTAATTGATTTAAAATGATTAAAAGTTCTTGATTTCAGCTGTTTTTGGTGTGTTTCTACAATTAAGATTTATATAACACAAAAACAATTAAAAAGATTAAAAGAGGAGTAAGTATATTTTATGTGGCAATTACGCAGCAAACAACTGGATCCCTGAGTCGGAAATCACCGTTCATTAAATGAAACTTGACATCACCACCGGTGGTATATTCAGCTAAGTAACGCTGGTTCGGATCGTTCATAATTCTACAGAATTAGAATTAAATAAAATCCACTTTTTCTAGAAAATGATGAAACTTTATTTTAACTACCAGCAACATATTGTTTCCTCATGACCTGTTCAGATATTGGCAAACAAAAGAGCAGCCTCAGTTATTGAAAAGTAATAAACTGACTAATGGCAATGAAATATTTGAATTTTATCACGTATCCAGATAAGAATCATAGCTTTTGACGTACCTGAACTTAAATATTGTTTCCATTTGAGATAACACTTTTTAGCGATATTTGCTGTTTTAATAAATAAGACTTCCGGTTAATTTTAAACATACCAATAGCTTTAAAATTTCAATAGTATGACTATTAGGTTCTAGAAAACATTGTTAAAAACATGCACTGGAAATGATATGGTACCCAGTTCAGAGCTAGGCAAATCCAATTACATAACAATTACAATTTGGAATTGAGAAAAATTCAATTACAATTACAATTACTTATAATGGAATTGAAAATTTTCACAATTCCATTACTAAGGAATTTAACATATCAATTACAAATTACAATTCCAGGCAATTAAAATTTCGATGTAATTTAATTCCTAGTAACGATTCCGACATAGCTCTGCCAGTAGTAGAAGATGGGAAAAATATCTAAAAACTTAAAAATCCGATCACTTGGTTAGAGAAGTTGATTGCTCTAATTGTTGTTGCAGTTTCGCACGAATAAATTAAAAATATTGTTTTCGGTACACATTTTACAAATCCAAATGCTTCAGTTAATTTAAACTCTACCACAATGTTAGATACAGAACAAATACATATGTATATTCAAATTTCCTTGTCCCTATTGATCATATTTTCTTTACAATTTTTTTCCTTACAAAAGAACTGCCTGCCGGGTAAAAGAATAATTCCAGCTACAAATATTTGTCACTAAACCACGTACCACACAAGCCCATTATTTGGGGTACTTCGTAATTAGCCACATGAATTCGGCGGTTTCAAAAGAAAATAGCCGCGAAATGTCTCAAAACGACAATATCAATTGAGCATTCATCGCATGTATAAATTACCAAATATTTAAATGTAAACAATTACATCATTATCACTAGCCAAGTAGTAAAGTGCATAAGTGTCATTTGCGCATGCTAGCGACTCGAACAGGCTTGTACTCAGGGTTCAGTGTTTGAGGACGACATTGAGGTGTGCTCTTTCTTTATGCAATAAAGTTTTATAGGGTTTTTCCTAGTTTTATGGAGTAATTGAACTCCATTGAGTAAAGCCCGGCATACAAATAGGCTCGATTATCAGGTATAGATGGAAAACTACTAACAGTGGTTTATTTCAAATGTAAATAAATTTTCGTCATCGATGTTATGCTTTTCACTATCGTTCATTTTATAAGTCAACATGTTATGAAAAGCAAGTTTTAATTTTAAATTTTATTTTATCGAAGCTGTTATTTCAATGTTTCTATTGAAACGTGGATATGTTTTAATAAGCAAAATTGTTGCTCCTAAATCCAACCAAAACCAATGCAAAGGAGACTCTAGAGATCCTATTACATTTAAAAAAATCCACCGTTTGATATAATTACATTCAAGTTGCATCAACGGTCCTGATTTCTTTAAAAATGAGGTATAAGCTCGCGTTTCGGTCATGGAAATCGTTACCATAATCCATGAATATTTGTTCGAAAACATGGATGACATTGATCATGGCGAGATGTGGTTTCAACAGGTTGGCGCTACGTGCCATACAGCGATTCTAACTATCGATTTATTGAAGTCATGATTTGGTGATAATACAATTTCGCTAAATGGCCTTATAAATTTGCCTCCGAGGTCGTGTGATCTCACACATATAAACAATTTTCTATGGGGTCACATAAAGTCACTCAGTATAAACGATAAATCAGCAACAATTGACGTCTTGGAAGCCAACATTGTTGGTTTTATTCGTCACATACGGTCGGAAATTTCTGGAAAAACTGACTAACTGACTCGAAAATTGGCTTCATCAAGAAGAGGTGCCGGTTTGCCCGAAGTCATTTTTGAATATTAAGGGGGAAGGCCACTGTGACGGCCGAAAAAATGAGTGATTTTCGAGAATTTTTTTGGCCGGGAAAATGAAGGAATATCAGGATTCTTTTTTATTTATTTTATATAGTGTACATTGACTAATATTTGCATAAATTTTTATTAAAAAATATTAAATAGTTTTAAAGTTATGAGCGTTGCCGTAGAGTCCAAAAAAAAATTGCCCTTCCATGGTCGCATCGATAACTCAAGAACCGGTTATCAGAAAAAACAAAATAAAAGTTCTTTATAATCTATATGAATCTAGTTTTCGACGTACGTAGCCGATTTTTGTTATTTTGATTTTTCACAAAATGGCGACCAATTGAACATTTTTTCCATCATTTCGACCTTTTTTTTTTGTTTCAAAACAGCCTAAAAAATAGTAAAATTAAAATTTTTTAAATCGGCTACGCTCTACCATAGCCACTGCAAATACGAACAAAACAAAAAGAGAAAATTGAAAATCGGTTAATAATTGATCGAGTTATCGATGCGACCAGTTTGAAAAAAGTCATTTCGAGAAAAACGTGTTTAAAGTTTTTAGTCCATTTTCTCGCTCATTGATATAACAATAGAACAATATATTTATATAGCAATAAAAAAAGAAATTCGAAGAAAAGAACCCCAATAAGTCGTCTATTGATAAATACGTTTGAACAAGGGACTTAAGGGCGTGCCATTCTCATCGGGACGTCAAGCGGAAAACATTCGGTCTACTACTACTACTATACTAAAATGGCTGTAACTCTGTCAATTTTTGAAATTTTGACCTGAAATGTTGTGCACATATTTTTGAATATATAAGCTTTAATTTAAGATGGAAAAAAAAATTTTTTTTTTTTTTACCCATCACAGTGGCCTTCCCCCTTAATGCCATGAATTGAAAATTGTCCTTCGAATAAAAAAGAGGTTTAATGAAAAGTTCTATCAGGTCGTATGCAAGACCTGCATCTGAAATCTTGTTCTTTCTCCTTTGAAACACCTTTCTTTCTCTTTAATTTTTCGGACTGACTTATCAGCTGTTAAATGTTTGATTCGATTAAAAGTCACTTTTTTCATCTTTTTTAACAATGAAAAAAAAATTAAAAAATCTCAGGTAAGAATTTTTTACACCCCTCCCTATTGTCATTCTGGTCTTACGGGTGAAGAAATATCTTTCTACTGAATAGTAATGTATTATCTTTTTAGAATCCAAAGCGTTACAATCGAGCTGGGCGAAAATATAATGCCCTCATTACAAATAAAATCATTGAATGCTGTTGACTTTTTTAAAAAAAATTCTTGACAACTTCAACATTGTACTTATAAAACTTGTTGATTTTCAAAACTCGACCGAAAACTAAACTAATTCATGTGAATGAATGCATTCAAACAATTTTTCCTAAATTCCAACAAATTTTTTAAGGTTTATTTTTATTACTTAGATATATTTTTTTTTAGCTAATACAGTATTTGCTTTTTCGCATTCCTATTCTACATGCTAGTAATGTATCACTTGTTCAGCACCAAAATTATTTGTTGATGTTTATATGTATAATAACAACATACCTACGGCCCACTAAAAAAGTATTTCCTTCTAGAGATTTATTTAGAAAATTAAATACATTGAAAAAAACGCCGAGTAAATTTTTTTGTACTTTTTATTTAAAAAGTGTATTCGGAAGCAAACATTCATTGAAACAGGATCTCTTGAAATGAATGACTCATTTCTGGCGCCTTTATGCAGTGGAGGGCAATTATAGAAGTCAGATTTAATAGGCGAAAATCTTCCACTAATTAAATATAAGTGAGGGCTTTGTCACGAGCCATGCTGACAAAGGAAATTATCCGACATGATCGTGCCTTAAAAAATGCATCCGTCAAAGCAAACATACAAGTAATTACATGCATTAAAATTCTTCCAGGGAACCACGGTACTTCGAAAAATCAGTCAGATACTATTATTGAAATGCACATTCCTACTGCACAGCTTTTACCGTCCACCAAGGTATCACAGAATATTCCAGACAACCAAAATTCCTCAGTGTATCTAAAGCAGTTTCAAAACTCGTTTCTAACTTTTATCACCTTAAAACTGAAATAATAGTCAAAATAGCATATAAGACAGACTGCCAACTTTTAAATTTCTGGAGTTTTCTAGACGCACCAAAATGTCCAAGCCAGACTTTCGAGAGCTGGAATCGATCTAACCGAATGTTTAAGAAAAGTCAAAATAATTTGAACTGTCTTAGATGCAATCTCTCCTTGAGAGTTACGACGCTAAGTGGAGTCCCAGAATGCTCCAAGTTTGCGAGCACTTAACCGCTAAATTATTCAAATGGAGGAGGGACCACTCGCTATGGCTGGGTATCTAAGCCACAGAATAAGAGTGCTGGCGGTCGCCGTGCAATGGCTGAGCTAAGAAACGAAGTCGTAAAAGCTCTAACTTAAGGTGAAGAACTTGAGTTTAAGGAACGGCCTTCAGAAGGCGTTGAACTCGATTCACCTGAATCATGCAAGCGAGCGTGTATAGCTTTTGTTTTGGACGGGGAATAATGTCGCTGCTGCGACTCAATGCAACTGACTAACCGAAATATGATTTTTTTAGAGGAAACCATTTCAATTGACTGCTCATGAACAGCGTGCGACACTGAAAGTGATAATGGACGGCACCTTTGTGCTGGCACTTCTGCTGGCAGTTTTGATTTCTATTTCGAGTGTGATCATTTCCACTGGAATTACCTTCATCAATTAGTGCTGACTTTACTGAGGCAATAAAAGTGTTTTCAAGTCGACGACTGGGTGATTGGCGAGAAATTGTGAATCGCGCCCGATAGTTTTAAGAAACCCGCCGATGACTGGCGTCTTGGCCTCTCTACCACGGATGGCTCCAACCCGCCTGGATGCTTTCTAGTGGTTTAATAATATTGAAAAGTATTTAAGTACTGCCATTAAAGGCTGAAATCGTAATCAAAAATACTCCAGCGGTAGAAATAATTCGAATTTACTTTAATGAAAGGTTACGTTATTGGCGCCAGATGGACGCGAAAATCCCAACTTTCATCGTAAATTTTGTCATGATAAATTGATTGGGTCTGTTTACAGTCACGTTAGCGGAATTCAAGAAAGTTACGGCGGAAATTTTTGCCCTCAAAATTAGGTCCCTGGTACTTTTTGAGGTTTTATGTTTATTCAAGATATTCACTTCAACCTGGAATCAGGAAGTAATATTTCATGAAGGCATTTCAGTTTTGCGTTGGTGTTTTTAATTTTCAAATATGTTGCGACTAATGGAGCAAGTTGCATTAATAGCTGTCGGATGACCTCATTTTTCATGTTACCGGGCTTATTTGTACTTTCAAAAAATACAACATTTTTGTTCACCCTGCATCAACTGTTTTATAGCCGAAGTCATATTAGCGGCTGGAAATTCTTTTTAGTTAATTTACATTTACATGAACATTTTATTTTTAAGATCGATTTCCTATGATAGAATGATGTTGGTTTAAAGTGCATATATATAATGTATGTATTAGGGTGGCCGTTACTTAATTAGCGACATTCAAAAATTTTTGATCTTAGCCCCCAAACTCGTTCTAGGTACGAAAATAAAAATGTGTGTGGTCGGACAATATTAACGCGTGTCACCGAGCAATCGAAATTCAACAAGTAAAATACGTGGGAAATCAAAAACGTATTCTTTGGAAAGGTCGTTATTTTAAATTGTTTTTTTTTTTTTAATTTGGGGGGTGAGATCATGAGGGACACTATCGTAATTAAATTATACAGACTATTTTAGGCGACGGATGAATTTGCTAACATTTGCACGTTAAGCAGAGGTGCACTCTAGCGATCATAACTATTTATTATATTTCAACATCAAAACTTTTGGTCAAAAACATAATTTGTAAACCCTTAATAATTAATTACAATTGAAAATGTCATCTTATTGAACATATAATTTCTATTAATTTTTGGTCTTTTATGGAATTCCTTTCACATTTCTTTATACCCTGCACGCTATTATTCCATACTGCCAAATATATTCAAATTCTGATTTACAAATGAGATCGATGTGCCTGAACGAGCTCAAAAGACGGTAGACATCCCGGTCGCCCTGACCAGGCCACTACGTCAGACATCATTGAAAAAAATACATGGTGATGAGACATTAACATGGTGTATGATCTCTAGGGCCATAGCTTAAACAAATTAAACCAACTTCGAAAGAGCAGAAATTTTAGGCTAATATCTTTCACAAAAGTGTGAAATGGTTATAAATGTTGCAGTGCATTATAATATTGTTTAGGTTGTGTATACAACTAATTCAAAATGATAAATAAAGAAAACAACAAACCAACAATATGCTCGTAATATAAACACAAAAACCCCTTTTAGCCCATTTCTGGGAATTAAAATCAAAATTCACTAAAATCGTTTATACCTCTCTAATTATGCAGAAAATCAATTCCAAACCAGTTATGAGTAAAAAAAAAAATAAATTAATAAGTTCGCTTTGCAAACTTCGAGGTTTACATTACTTCATCAGTTTTAAATTTAGCCTTATTTAGCTCAATAAAACTTTTTACGATCAAAAATATTTACTGCACTAAGTTCCTTCAGCCATATGAATTAGACCCATTAAGCACTAGTAAAGTTTCGGCCGAATCGAACAATAAGGTAAACGAAACCATAAAAAGTTGATTGCATAAATTGCATAGACATACCCGTACCTGTAGCAGATAATTTTTGCCACTTGATTCATTGCTGAATAGCATCAGAAGCAACCTCGGACTAATCCATACTAACACCACTCAATTGGCAGTTTCTTCACCGCGCGTGAAGTGGCGGTGGCGGTTTGAGTTCCATAAAAAATTTCTGGGGCTGCTCTTGCTGCGCGACCTCTGGAAATTTCTGGCATTGATACACGCGCATTCACGGCATTAAAGTACGGTTTTCCTAATTCACCTGGCTCACTCGTAAGTTCGTAACATAACAATAAATGTGTCCATTGCACTGGTCAAGTGAAAGTCGTGGCAGCCATTGCCTATTATTCAGGCGAATTATTAAGTGTGCTGAAGTAGCGGCAATGCAGCATATTTTGCGGAGTATCTTGTTCATTTTAGTCGTTAAAGAATTCATTTCTGTGTTTTCATTCAAATCAATTTTCAGCAATTGAAGTTAAAATGCTAATGTTTTAAAAATTGAATAAAGCAGTAATTTTAACTAGTAAAGTAAAACAAACTACTATATATGCCTTTAGCCATATGATTAAAGTAATAGAATACTACCAATACTACCAGAATTTCAATAGGTTCGATGTCCCTTATAAAAATGGGGGCACCACATTTGCTCGGTTTACAGGTCATTTACAACTTGGCAATAACTTTGGTTTAGGCAAAGTTTAAATCCGATATCAAATTGCTCGGATTATATATCACAGATATTGTTCAATCCAGTCTACTATATCTGTTCAGTTTTTTAATTTCACACTTTTTAAGATGAGATGTTGCAATTTACCTTTTGAACCTTTGGGAACATATAATTACCGACTCAAATTCGACAAACCAAAATTTCTCCAGAGTGAAGTATAACTTGGTAAAGAATATTAAAAATCTGTTGTACCTTCTCCTCAGGATAAGTCATATTTAAAAAATGTTAAATGAGTTCTTACTACGTCTATTTTAATTTAGCCCCTAATACGTCATATAGTAAATCGCCTATATATGTATATATGTATGCATGATATGAAGATAGTAAGAATTAAACTACTCACGGTTCAGCTTCAATAGATTTGAGTTTAGCCACATAATTTGAGGGTATGTATCCTTCTTGCCGTGTTTTTTTGCTTCGTGCTAACCACCAGTCACCCTGAAAAAGAATAAAAACAATTATGCATTAAAAAATTTTTACATTTCAAATGGCAGTAATATTTTTGGGTGCTTATAAGATCATTTTTTCTTGCTTGTCCTCTTCCAGTTTTTAAAGGACTCGCTTTGTTGTTTGTAACTGGTAACGGTTATCAATCAACGGTCAATTCATTAGAACTTTGTGCCTGATTGAGAAAACTGGATTTTCCTATAAAACCAGGTCTTTTTTGGGTAAAGTTTCAATTTCGTTGCGTTTTTTATTTAAGTTTAGAGTTTATTTGAATAACGTGGTTCATTGCAAAAAGTTGTTTGTGCACTCTATTGCCTCCACACCTCCAAGGACAGACAAGGTTTGTAGTTTCTGTAATCATTTTGCATTTTTTATTAAAACTAAAATAAAAATAATACTAAGCCATATTTTTACAAATGGGAAAAATTTCATTATTTCTCCAACAAAAAAAAGCGAATATTTATAGTCTTCTACAATAAGGGCAACATTCTGCCGTCACCGATGGAAAAGACATTTTTATTATTTATTTTTAAACGCATCATCAACTAACTGATTACTACAATAAGTAAATATATACGGTGTTTCATCAATCGAAGACCAAAATAAGTGGGGTGATAGACTTCACCTTGCAACCTGTATGAGGGGGGGGGGGCAATCTCAACTCTTTGTTAGTTACAAGGGAATTCATAAATTCGCTATGCACATTATTTCGTGTTGATCTTTTGATATACCCAACGCAACGGCTCTGAGAGTGCTCTAAAAGCTGGCACTCGTAACCGCTATGAATAATTGCAAATCTCGGTCAGATAACATTAAAGCAATTAAATTGACAATTAGGCACGTAATTAGCCTATAATGAGGTTATTAAATTTTTGTATTAAAATTTTGGTTCTGCCCATTTTTTTCTGCTAACTTTACACATCTCAAATTAGCGATATTGCCTTTCTTGTGCAAGGGCGTAATCACAGAAAACTTCCACTCTTTCGACAAGATGATGTGAATAAGTTAGCGAAACAACATCCGCGTATCGGATTGTCTGTGGTGTCATCAGTTGTCGCTTGTTTTTCGTAAATTAATCGTGAAAGAAAAATTATCATGTTACTCTTTTCCAAAATATGACTTAGTATGAAATATGTCAACTTAGCAAAGCAACATCACTGAAAAGGCAAAAATTTTAGTAGGTATACAAAATGTGTCGTGACAATGAACCATATTCAGCGCCAACAATAAATATAATATGGCGATGTTTCGCTAAGTTGACATGATTTAAACGAAGCAAAAAGGCTGAAAAGTTCCGAAAGTTTTGTTCTTTATTTTTCCAAATTTTATGCTGGAATCACACTAAATAATAAAATAAAATTCGTAAACACAATTTTTAATATGCACATACTTATTAAAATATTAACATCGTCTTTGAGTAAGATATTCAATGTTACAAGAAATCACCTTTTTAATTATGCTCAAATGTAAATGCTTGATAGAAATTTTATCAAATTTTCTAAAATCAATAAATCTATGTCAGCGCGAGATTTTAGATAACTTCACCGAGAATGCACTTCACTGTGTGCTGATTCATTCATTCTGAGTTTTCTGTGAATGCAAAATCTGGCGACCCTTCGTTGAATGGATTTGTCCCAACAGGAAACTAAGCTGATCGGCGATGAATTTTAATCGGTTGCAAACCGAAATTTATTTATGGTCGCATTTCAAATGGCTGTCTGTCTCCAATGAGAGATAAGTGATTACATTAGCGATAAATTATTTCTTCAAACCAAGGAGCCAAGCGTTCTTTCTTATTCCCTTTGTTCTGCGGTGAACACATTGAAATATTTTATGCTTTTGTGTTTTCCTCTATTCTTTGGCTCCCCCGAGAACACAAGTAAATCATTTTGTACCCCTAAGTTGTGTCAGTGCACAAATAATTTCCTTTTATTACGATGCGGGAATATCAAATTACTGTTCGCAGTTTGTCTGATTGGAGTTGTGCATCAGTATTGCTAAATTCCAGAATTTATGTGAGCTGTCCTATCATATAACAAATAAACAAAACCGCCGAATTCACAGCCAGAGTTGTGTTTTAAAAAATGCTTTTAATATAAACTTGCTGTGGTTGTAAAAAAAACAAAACTGAACTGCAGCACATATAGTAAAGTTTGTAGTCGCACTCTTATCGGTGTATTGTCTCTGATTTGAGTTATCACAGTGTGCCTGATTTTTATATAATGCAACTTTTTCAATTTTATCATTGATCATGATAAACCAGCTCAATTGGCATTTGTATTTGGATTTGGAAAGGCAAAGGAAATTTTCGATTGAAGGTATCCCCAACACATTACAAGTGCTGAATACTAAGTTAGACCAAAACTATAAAAAATTTATGTAATTCTATTATTTTTTAAATAGTTTACTTTTCTATCTATTTTGTATTTATAAGTACATACTTTTAATATTAAGGAGACAAACAAATCCGACCAGCAATAAATTGCATAAAATCAAATATTGTGATACAAAATAATAATTTAATTTTTTTTTATTAGTGGTATAGTGCACCATAGTCAACCCAAACTGCCGAAGCGTATGTCGTATATCAGGCTATAGGTGTCACCCAAAATACAAATAGTTCTTAGTATAACATACAGGGTCACGGTGGAGGCCATATTAAAACCTCTACTATATTCCCAAAGGTCCAAAGGATATTCTTGAGGGATATAAGGGATATTTTTCAGGGATCAAACATCTTGTCCAAGTCGCTCGTATGTACTCGTTGTGCTGCGTCCACCGGAGAATTCAGGCGTCTACTTCTTGATCATGGGGATTTGTAAATAGGATGGGCTGGTTTTGCGAAGTAAGTGGGGTGATCTATGTGTTTTGGATGCTTCATTGGATTTGCAGATGTAGGTAGAATAAATAAAATAAAACATGTAACAGTTAGATAGCTTTTCACCTATCTAATTGTGCAATAATAAAGAATATTTTTCTTGTGTACAAATATATCAATAAATGAACCGAAATCTAATTAACAAGTTCTGTTGGATGCCAAGGTGGTAGGTTGGAGAAGATTAAAGATAGAGAGGTAAAGCAAAATGTTGCACCTTTCGAAGTCGATAAGAAATACGGTTGTGTATTAATTTTTAACCTTATTTTTCTCAAAAAAAATTAGGTAGCATATCCTTTAAAAATGAACCATCACCTTCTTTTTATGGCGCTTCTCAAGCTCAGCGAGGGAAAAGGGAACGTTATGGATGTAGTTTAGAAATTTCCG
The DNA here is from genome assembly GCA_947538895.1 of Neoitamus cyanurus. Taxonomy (NCBI): domain Eukaryota; kingdom Metazoa; phylum Arthropoda; class Insecta; order Diptera; family Asilidae; genus Neoitamus; species Neoitamus cyanurus. Next base: position 13,229,156 of record OX384541.1, read on the forward strand.
TTCCTACCTACACTTATTTCAAAATTGTCTTCTTATTTAGAAAAGGCATAAGGTGAATTTCATACTGATCGGTAGTTTAATTTAATTTTCGTCTAGTCGCCAATTAAACATCCCGATAAGAATAGAGAAGATTGAACTGAGGGGCTCTTCAAATCTCTTACCAAACAAGAGCATTGTGTTCTAGGAATTTGATCATTTATCTTACAGCCCAAACCTGGCACAACGTGACTATTGCTTATTTCCAAATAAATTAATCGTAAATTCGTAAAAAATTCAAACCTGAGAAAACGCAAAAGTCTCCAGCTTCAAGTCAGTTCGACGACAACGACAGGTCATATATGTACATATGTATAAATAAAATTGAATTTCTGTCTGAGATTTCGAAATAAATGACTTCTTCTAAACTTGTGTTTAAAAACCCAAAAACACGTTTTTAAAATTTTTGTCTGTCTGTCGGTCTGTATCAGAAACAGTTTTAATTTACAAGTAAAAACAAGGCCGTACAAAGCTGGGATAGGTTTACAAGTTTGTTATACAATGTGTTTCATATATGAGGGACAAATGGTTTTTGGCGATGAAATAAATACGATCTGACTACACAGCTTCCTAAAAATATTTAAGGAGAGTGGGTTCGGCATGTTCACTCATACCATCGGAGAAAATTTAAGGGTAGACCAAAATCCTTGTTGACCTGGGTATATAAAAATAAAAAATTAATAAAGAAATAATAGCAGAAAGGCTAACGCTCAGTTTGAAAACCTTGGTCAATACAAGAGGCTCTTATGAAGTTTTCTTCTCTCGCTTATTTCCTTCTTTTGAATATATCTGCTTTGAAATATTCCTTGTTACACGGTCAGGGTCGCCAGAAAGGAATTGCCTTATTGCTCTTTCTTTAAAGGGTTACTTACATATTCCCACGTGATACTTATCAGCAGTCACTTCCCACAAAACACACAAGAAAGAAGTCATCTATACGTGACAAATCATTAAAACCTTTGAACACAAAGCATTTGGTATAGAAAATACTGAAACATATCTGTTCTAACTTGTTGTCATTTAGAGTTTTAAAGTAACAGTCAAAGTGCGATCATGTACATTTTTTCAGCATTTCTTAAGGAAATAGTAAACTTATCATCACCGTTCCTAACCGACCGACCACAAGCGCTATGTTTACAAAAAATTGGGTAAATATTTAGAAGTTGAGCTCCAGCCTTAATCGGTTCAACAAAATTGTTTAACCATCTAGGACTATTCTATAGTATAGTAATAAGTAATTTAAGGTGGAGGAGGGTTTTTTTTTGTTTTCTTTTTTAGTGTAATAATAGCTAATTTCAGGCCGTAGAATATTTTGTAAAAGGAAAATATTCAGTTAGTAGACAACTTTTGCCTTTTACAAAATGTATAAACAACAAAAAAAAAAAAACATTTTACTACACTCTAGAATAGTCTTAGATAGTTAAAGACATTTTCCAGGCAATTAGAGCTGGAGCCCCACTTCTCAATTATCAACAAAAATTGGTATAAAAGATGGCAACAACACTCACCGCAATTGAATGCCTCAAACTTTTCCCTTTGGGACTATCACGGAAGCATGAAGTAAATATCAATAACCCTCAAACTAAAGAGGCTCTAACAAAGCACATCAGGCATAATATATCTCCTGAGGACTGTAATGAAAAATTCTACGCAACAAAGGGGCGGTCATTTAGTTGATACGACTATTCACCTTTCATGAATTAATGAGTGTTTTTCTTTGCCATTTACTTGCCTTTGTAGAGCATATCTACGACATGCAATTGTTAGTTATGTATATGAATTACAACAAAAGACCAGAATTTCGGATGATTTTTGTTTGCTTTTTTCCACAATGCATGCTAAATATCTGAAATTTGCCTCATTAGGACAGAAGTTGAGCAAGGGACGCCACAGAATTTCCGCAGGCTGTTTTGCCAGAACCATAACATCCGGCGTGTTCTACTTGGCAAGGATTAGCGGAAACCTATCATATTTTTTATAAGCATGTCACTTTGGGATTTCGTTCCATTGCATTTTAGCGGACGATAGTAGCTTCCCCTTGTCCTACATATTCCACTTTTATTGATTCACTTCATCCAATCAGACATAAAATTCCAATTTGAACTCCACGCTTCTTCAAAGAAATTAACGTGTGGCCTGACCTCAATCTACTGAAAGGCCGCAGGATTAAAATCAACCACCTGTGTAAAGGTAACCCACATTCATCCTCAAGGTTATCACTCGCCTCAATAGATTCCTTCCGGCAATCATGTTTTCAAATAAGAAGAGCGTTAATGAGCCATCGCATGGAAATTAGATCACAGGAATGGGATCAAATGGTGTTTACGGGATCAGAGGTATTTTCATCGGGTAAGGGGAATGTGTACTTTATGATAAAATTCTTATCACTAAATTGGCAACATTACGAATGACTTGCACCAGAAGACCCGATATACCCCTTGGCATGATGCCGAAAAGCAGCCCCAAATGGAGGGAAATTCAATCGATACTCCGACTGCCCTGGGTCCCGTGACGGTATTATTGCATTAATTGTG